>WHVA01000137.1:0-231796 GCA_015179125.1 Gautieria morchelliformis | reverse complement strand
TATGTCTATTTTCACAAGCGGCTGCACCCAGCGGAGTTTGAAATGACTTCGACGCGCGAGCTCTTGGGCGCTAAAAGGCCGGGTGCACGTATATGCCTTCTGAGACAGGATAGTGCTCCTCTCTCAGTGACAATACATTCACTGAGAGAGGCGAGTGGTATTCTTTATATTTTCATAGCATGTTGACTGAAAATCATGTAGTGAATTTGATTCTAGGTATTGTATTAATATAATAGTGACAATAAATTCACTGAGAGAGTGAATTTGATTCTAACTTTCTAAGAGCTCTACTGAACCTTCCCTGCCATAACCCTGAGTTGCTACAGGCTTAGAAGCCATTAGGCACTGTGTGCGTCTATTAGGTCCCATGGCACGTGGAACCACTTTCTTCTTCACCATCGCTTTCACCGTTAGGTGAGAGCGCCTCTCCCTACGGTTGTAGGGTGAGTTCGAGGACGAGTCATCCCACGACTCGTCTCCTGGCTTCAATGAGCCAGGTTATGCTTTGGTGCCAGGTGATCCTGCTCACCCGTGGCCCCTTGTCCTCATTCGTCGATCCATCGTTGAACGAGACCTTGCCTGTGGGGATTACTTCTTTCCCCTTACGGATTGTCCCTGGGCTCAGAAGTCCAGGGTTATACCAAACCTCCTTAGGAACGGTGTTCCTAAGATCGCGTCGTAATATTCGACATTCGCCACGTCGAAATATTCAACATATGTTTCACGACCAAATTTGATGGTCGTGTTCTTTCCATAATTGATCGTGGAACGGCTGCCTATGCAGGCTAGCTGCAACGCGATTGGCTGCTCCGGAGAATGTTTTCATCCCTGTAGCTCACGTGAATTCAGGGGATACAGTACCCCTTCACTGCTGCTATCAGCAGGCAGTGGGCTTTTACGCCATTTATTTCCCAGTACCCCGACAGGGTACGGTTCTCACTGTGGGCGCGCTGGCCGCGTCCTATGCATGCTTCGGTGGTTATACACTGGCTCGGCCGCCTTGTCTGGTGTGACCAACGTGCGTGCCGCCATGACTTTCGTGGCGGCTTCGTCTTCCGGCGTGAATCTGATCACGCTGGACCTGTAGGTGTGTCCTCCACTTCTTCGTCCCATTCACATATTGGGACGGCTCGGGATCCCACTCTTCAGCGGGCGTGTCTCCATTGTCCGGAGCGTCCTTGGGTTGGGGATCACCCTCCCCCTCTTCATCAATTTGATGGAGAGAATTTTGACTGAGATCCGTCTCTGGATCCTCGGTCTCTTCTTCGTGCCTCGCGGCCGCTGTCCTGATACCAGACTTGAGCCGAGGGCATTCTGCTTCTTGTGGCCAGGTTGGCCGCATTCAAAGCACGTGGTACTGCTTTGGTTGCCGCTGGGCCGATCGTTAGGTCAGCCCAACGCATTAGCTGGTGGGGCAGGTCGCGGGACGACCCTGACGCTTGAGGCTGTTTAGCTTCAGGCGGGCATCCAGCTTGTGCTGGGCGTGGGGGCAGTGGCCGTTGTGCCGCTCCACTTCTTGAGAACAGGCTGGGCCTCATCAGGCCCGTCTGTGTCAATGGCTTGCTCGCTGCGAGCCAGGCAGCACTTGCCATTGCCGCCGCACTCTCTGCGGGGTGCATCCCCATATTGTATCGGGATGCTTCCTTGATCATTTGGGCCGTTTGAAGAGCTTTTCTATTGAGCTGCTCTCGGCATTGTAGCCCTTTTTGAGGACTTCATTGCGCAGCATTTCACGCAGCGCTGACACGAACCGTCTCTGGAACGTGTAATCGTCTGGCGGCTGTATCATACGTGCCGCGTATTTCGTGAGCTCATTCAGCATCTCCTGAACGGTTTTCATGCCCTGCATGACCGCGTCAAATTTATTTGATGCGTGATGGTACGTCAGTGTGTGCAGGAATTTTTTTGAAGGCCTTGAATCACAGTTTCCAGCGTCCAGCTGCGGACCTGGCGATCGAAGTGTTCTACATTTCGAAGGAACCATTCCTGGGCTTCGCGGGTGAGGCGAGTGCCCACGTAGCCAACCTGCATGTCTATGCTGGTTGGCCCTAGGAGGCAGTTCATTTTTAGCCATCGTAAGATGGCTGCCACGAAGATCTCAAACTCTTCGAGGTCAGATCCTCCGGCGTATGGCTCGGGGTGAGCCAGTTTTACGCCGGCTTTCGCTAGCACGGACTTCTCTGAGTCTGTGTCCGCGGCATCTGCTAACGCCACGTGGATCATCCATGTGATCCCGTCGTTGCCTCCAGCGGTACGACGTCAGCCTGATCCTGGATTCCCTGGCCCTCCGTTGGGGCCATGGATCGCTCACGCGGCTGTGACGCCGCACGGGGCAGACTGTTGTATGCCCTGACGGGCCCCGGGCCCGGATGGGGCTTGGGATCGGGAGCATTTTGTGCTCTCGAGTCTGGGGGTGTTTTGTGCCTGGTGTCCCCGGTCAGCCCTGCGTTGCGGATCTGCAGTCTGCTGTTGTAGGCTGCGCGTGCCTGCCGTGTGTCCTGTACGGCTCGCGTGAGCTGCTCATCGGGCAGCTGAGCAGTGTGGTTGTGGGCCACCGCTTCCTCAGCATTCTTCGCTAGTAGCTCGACGGCCTGCATATGGTGGCGTGTGGCTGTGGCTTCTTTACACTGCCAGTGCGCAACTTCGAGCTCTAAGCTCTGGGTCATCGTTTCAGAGTCAGGCTCTGAGGTGACCTGTTCCCTGATGATCTGTGGGATCATCTTGTGGCTGTCCGTTGGGGTGGTGGTTTTCCTTCTTGTTCCTCAGGCCTCATGCACATACACATGAAGTGGCAGTGGATAATTATGTAAGACGGTAACTGTACTATTAAAACGTTTGCTCATGTCACGCATCATGTGGACCTCTGAGCCACTGTCCAGGCTCATGGTGATCTCTGTAGTGTACTTGCTATGGCTAAGTACATCCAAAATTTCTTTCCATACAGCCGATTCAGCAAAGTTATTATTTAGTGTCACTTATGCTTCAGCAGAGGCGAGGCCTGGATCTGTGGCCCAATTCAGGTCTGAGCCATATTCCAGCAGCGTCACACTACACTTTTAGCCAGTGACCAAACCGGCGCATCACACTCCAAAGCCATGAGCAAATGGTCATAAGAATACAGTACACGTGACATTTTGTTTCCGCATGCTGTTTCAGCTCGCTTACGGTCGGACTCGAAAATTTGGACCGCGCAACGAGAGAAACAAACCGAAACTGAACTAAGAATTGAGCAGCACTTCTAAGAGTCATTTTGCCATGTGAATGAATTTAGTGCGTACGACTTGTTCCCATGGACTTATGACAAAGGCGACCATGTCCAGCATCGTTTGCTGCATGGACGCGGAGAACGTATGTCTCCGGACTGGAAACTACCGGATGCAGTAACATGGTTAGTCAGTCTTGGAGCCGAGCTTGGGACAAGCTTCCGTCCTCTGATAGTGTACCCACCAACCCATCTGTTGAGATAATGGATTATGTGAGCATGCACAATGTGCCACACCGGTTAGCCACCCATTGTTGTGTAGCTTTGTCCTTTTTTTATAGTTTTTGTTCACCTTTATGTTGTGTCACAAAAACTATTGTTCCTTTTAGTTAAATAGAGCAGCTACGTGACTGTATCTACATCGTTTGCAGCAGAGTTGACAAACTTCTTGCTTATACTTGCGATCCACTGCCTGTAATTCTAACACATCCACCTCCCGCTAGCAGTCATCGCTCCATAGTGGCCTCTGTTCAAGGAGCTAAAGGCTCTGTTCATGCACACGGACCATCTACTCAGCCAGTGCCATAAGGCTCAGAGGTAGCGAACCCTAAACAGAACTGGAAGGGCGAGCGGTAGGGGTAGCGGTATCCCCCTGACCAGAGCTTTCGTCGGCTCGAACCGCTGCACATCGCCTCCCCTAGCAACCCTCTTCACCAGCTAACAGAGCCCGACCCTCGGAGACGGCTGCCTGCAGTGGGTGCAAAGGTTGTGGTCTGCCAGCGGCGCTCTGCTGGACGCTGCGGCCTTGCAGCTTCGCTCGCAGGCAGCTTGGCAATCGAGGGGACGTGACGTGGACCAGTGCCACGGTTTTTTCTTTGATCCCGCACGAAATTACCTAACTCTATAACGCGTAAATTACCACGGGTTACCTAGCCACTTAGCATGTTATTAGCATGTTGTCTGGCGCTTATGTACGTATGTCATTACTGCGGCTTTTCTCTCGGTTGTTATCGGTAAGTACTTTAGAACCTTGAAGATAAGTAACCCATCGGGAGGGCGGCCTTATTGCAATGTTCCCTGCTTCACTTCATAATTATGTAACGCTATGGCACCAGACCAGAAGGCATCAGTATTAAAGCACCAGACTTGTAATTAGCCTAGCCCCTTACCACCACCTATGGAGTCCCAGCCACCCACCTAAAGTACGGCTGATACCTATCGTTCTTATGTTATGTATCTATGTACTCATTACTATTTCTTCGGAGTTCTACAAAGTTATGGCTTGGCGCTCAGCGCGCTTTTCCTGATGTGAGTGAGTGTTCGGGAAAGAAGAGTCGAGGCTCCTTTCGCAAACTTGCGGAATTCACGAACTTTGGTAGTTCGCTTCGAAGTGCGAGAGCCATTTCACGTCGAATTCGCCTTTGTGAAACACCCCAATAGATTCCAGTAACTATAGATGGTTCTGAAGGTGCCCATGGCGTATGTCGACACAGCACCTGCCATCTATCAAAACACTGGATGCACTCACCCTGTAATCGTATTGACGATTTGGCGTGAATTTATCCGGGCACATTTTTTCATCTCCTTGAGCCCAGCAATTTCAGCAAACCGAGTGAAGAGTAATCAGACTCAATCCAGGGTTACGAAGGTGACTCATCTCTACCCATACAAATTCATCTGGCAACAATGCGTCTTCAATGTTTCACCTACTTGTTCGCATGAGCCGCCAGGCTGACTCGGATTCCGTGAGCATCAGGACAAACGGGGGGTGTTATGGAATGGTACGTACCTACGTAGCACCTGTAGGCCTGTAGGTTCCCCCTATTACAACGTGCTCCGTAGTGCGGGCCCGATTCTGTAGTGTGCCGTAGACCACGTAGCCGCGCGCGGTGACTACAGCACACTACACCAGTCATACATAATGCCGTCCTGTGGTTACGGTGGGCGACGTGGGTGAGATGTAATGCGGTTCAGGGTTCGGAGGCATTAGGGCATAACATCAATTCGTAGTCAGATATTCAGTCTATATACACAGGGTTTAAGTTGTTATTTATCTTCGTCGGAAGCGTCGCGGATGGCCGCAGCCGCTCGTGCGAGCTTTGCATTGTCGAAACGCGTCTTCGCGCGTTCCGGAACGAAGTCTCTTCAGCAGAATATACACAGCTGGGCCTCCGACCAATCCCCAAACCATTCTGGGCCGAACTGCCTCATACGGACATTTTTTCATGCCTCACGCCTGACCTCCTGCACCAACTTCACAAGGGTGTATTCAAAGACCATCTTGTGAAATGGTGTCTCACACATGCAGGTGCAGCAGAAATTGATCAAAGGTTCCAGTGCATGCCAGATCATCCGACTCTGCGATACTTCAAGAAAGGAATATCTACTATTACGCAGTGGACAGGCCGTGAATTCAAGGAGATGCAGCGCATCTTTGCAAGCCTGACATATGGTGCTGTCCATTCAGAAGTGACTGCAGTCGCTCGCGCTGTCATTGATTTCATTTATTACGCATCATATCCCTCACAGTCTACTGAGACTTTGCGTAGGCTCCAAGATGCCCTCGATACCTTCCACCAGCACAAAGAGATCTTTGTGAAGCTAGGGATCCGCAAGCACTTCCGAATCCCCAAGATTCATATGATGGAGCATTATATTGCTCTCATCCGAGCAAAAGGCACACCTGATGGGTTTAATACGGAACTTTCAGAGCGCCTGCACATTGACTTTGCCAAAGAGGGCTATCGGGCCAGTAACAAGAAAAATTACATCGAACAAATGGTGACATACCTTACACGTCGTGACGCCATTCACAAATTCACAGCATTTCTCATTTGGACCGACGCCATCCCAGATAGTCAGTCCGATTCCAATAAAGCAGACGAAGTCCAGGAGCCAGTGGAACAAGTACCAGCCGCTACGGTCGCTGCCGGTGCACCCACATGGAGCATCGCCAAGCGTGCACCATGGCCAAAAACCGCTGTTCGAACTCTCATCAACAACCATGGTGCCGTGGATTTTGTGCCAGCGCTCCAGGCATACCTGAATGCTCATGTCCCAAAGGGCTGTGTCACCGCCTCGGTATATGATTTCGTGGACGTCTACAAACAAATCATCATTGACATCCCATCGCCCCAACGACTTACTGATGAGACCCAGCGCGACACGATCCGAGCAACACCAGGTCATCCGAATCCTGGACGGAAGAAGTCGGAGCCAGACCATTTTGATTGCGTTCTTGTCCATGAAGACGGTGTGGCAGAGGATGTTGGAATCAAAGGTGTGTCTCGGACCCAGGGAATGTGATCATGGTCTCACACTCACGTCTGTTTAGGGTATCGTGCAGCGCGTGTCCGCGTTCTGTTCCGCCTACCTTCCTGGTTCGGGTGTACTGATACTCTTGCTTACATTGAATGGTTCACACCTTTCAAACCGCCAGTTGTCCCATTGCGTATGTCGCGAGTGTCATACGCCATGCGCCAAGGTCGCCGTCAAGCCGCTGTTATTCCGATCTCATCCATTCGGCGCAGTTGTGCTCTGACTCCCATCTTTGGCAAGCCACACCAGCGAGACAGAGGTTGGACTGCACGAACAGTGCTTGAAAAATGCAGCCACTTCTTCTTAAATTCGCACCAGAGTATATACATGTTTCAACTTTGCGATGGAGACTTTGTATTAGTCGACAATGTATCATAAAATCACAATAAACGCACCTCTCTAGTAGCCCACGCTCCCATTACTTGAACTATCCCACATGTCTCTCACTGAGGTTTGCAGCCTCACTCGAGCAGAATGCTGGTCAGTCGCCGAGCATTCGTCCCGTCTCCTCATCCATATATTTCCTCCTCGCTTGACACCCACTTCCGAGCAAGTGGGTGAGCGAGGAGGAAATTCCCAGCTCGTTGAGCTCTGTGGATACGTTTGAAAGATCGAACGTGGAACGCAGCCCATCTGAATGGGTTCCACAAGCTTCAAACAGGAAGAACTCGGGGAAGTATCGTGGCGAATCGAAGAGGAGAGGAGTATGACAGCTTCCGGACTGAAGAAAGGGAGTCCTGCGGCCCCGCGCGATGTTGCAAGGCCAGAAACCGTTCGAGAGAAGAGGCTACCTTCACGATAAGGCGTTTTCCGTCAGTTACTAGTTGAGTACAGAGTAAAAAGACAATGAACGCGAACCACATGCACCCGGGCCGCTGCCATAAGAGCATGACACTCGTATCTGATACGCAACAATCAGGCGGCCGTTCGAGAGAAGAGGCTACCTTGATGATAAGGCGTTTTCCGTCAGTTACTAGTTGAGTCCAGAGTAAAAAGAACGTAGTACTTATCGCCGGATGTCTACGTGGTATCGACCTACACTCCGAGTCCTTGACCTTATCCAAGTAACTTGCACCTGACATACCTTGCCAATATTGGTTAGCAGGGGTGTTGCCGCCGTCGTATGGGAGTTATAGAAAGGTAGGAAGCTGTAGGTCTACCTAGTGCGGGCAGCAGCGCCACATAACGATCTGTGGCGCTACGTGGAACCCAGAGTCAGCTACGTAGGTGACGTAGACTACTAGTAGCGCCCGTGGCGCTGCGTAAATATGGCCGAATTACAAGCCGGAATCGGCCGTTCCTGATGTAATGGTATACTTACTGTCATGTAGGCTTCATACTATTAGGTAGAGTACTTATATACACTCAGTGAACTGACCGTTCACTGAGGCTTCATACTATTAGATACTGCGCATAACCGCTACACACGGCGCATGCCCTGTTTGATGTTCGTTCGTTGCGTGTCACGGTGGGTGTCACATTACACGTACGGTTGTTCTTTTGGTTCGCTAGCTCTGTGGCGCAACTGTCAACTTGGTAACTCCAGTCGTCCGGCTTGCTGTTGACGCTGGTTAATAGCCCATCATGTACGTCTTCAGCGCGTGCAAGTGCGAGCCGCGTGCACAATGATCGCATCTCCACCCCCATAGGTCCAGCATGTCATGATTGGATGCAGAATTGGCACCGGTGGATCCAAATGCTGTCCAACTGACCCCGCTCTTTCCAAGTGATCACAATATCGGGTTGTTGCTCATATGCCGGGCCTTTCTTGTTTACGCTGTCGTCCCCTTATCTGTTCCTTCCTTCTTGCTCACTTCGGCTCAGCCAGTCCAGTCCCACAACGCCTACCCCCCTCAAGGTCGGTATGGTAAGGAGCAAGTGAGTGCTATATGTGCATGCATGAATGGACGTCGTCGTAGCTCACGTCGTCAATCCACGCGCGTGGCAGTTCTGAATGGGTGAGGCAGGTAATTAAGAGCGGAACGGGACAAAAAGAGGGTCATGATTCTGTTATTCTTCTTCTCCGATTATCAAGGTCTACAACTTGGCTGCAGACTATCAACGGGGTTCACTGGGGTCCAAAACAGAAATTTATTCCCGAGGAGAACAGTCAAGCTCGTAAACAGCACCACTCGACAGGCCGATTATTTCCACAGGTCTCTGTGACGGAAAAGCAGGGTCCCCAGTCGGTTCCATCCCCGGTTTGCGCAGTGTTAGGGACCTCTCTGTAATATGCAAGCATGGTTCAAGACCTGTAGCCCCATAATGACACGAGACAATGTCACGTACGTTCCAGCGTTGCACTGCACTGCGGCGCCACGCCTGTAGCTGCTGCAGATGTTTCCATCCTTACTGTCAATGACACCGCAGTCGTTGGAATATATTATGCTGAGCTACAAAACATTGGAGTGGATGTCAACAGTTGAACTGCAGCCGGCAGCTATTGTACATACCTCAAAAGGGCCCGTAATCGCATGGCTGGTGCCAATGCCTATGGTACCGTCCGGACACACTCTCTCACTCAGCACAAAAGGCAGAGCACTGAGACCCACAGCAAGCGTGATCATGCGAATGGCGAGATTGTTGATCATGTGGAAAGAGTAAGAGGTGTAAGTGTTCGAAGTGGTGCTGCTGCCTCAGATTCACATTGCCCTTCTTATACAGGTGAGAAATGATGTCAGCCTCTGGACAGCACGAAACAAGGTTGTACCAATAAAGATATCAGGGATTGATGGCGACTCACAATATGCTAAAGGGGAACGGTAAGCTATACTTCCTGGCCATATGTTAGTAGCCCCGCGGTGCTACGGTATGCTACCATAATCTTGCCACACATCAGCCGATCGGTCACAAGTCTATCACTAGGGACCTACGACGCGAACATAGTACTCGATTGGGTAGAGACGTAAATATTCTGCAAACTCAGAGAGGCGGCCACCGCTATAGTCTTCTGAGATCAGAAAAAATGTCTATAAGCTTCCAATAGTCGGCGGGTGACTATTGGAAGCTCGCATTGGAAAGATGGACGGCGCTCATTTCATTTTTTTTTCGTCAGATGATGCATACCGTAGGGATGGATGTCACCTGAGGGAATACCTACACAGCCGGGGACCTGCGACCACACTAACGCACGTGGCGTGTTTTCTCATCAATCAGAGACAACTTCCGCCATTCGATCACTTAGCAACTTTATCTGGCGACCTCGGCCAGGCATTGAGCCCGAGGTCAAAGAGAGAGAGAATCAATTATAGTGCTTGAAGCGCTGAGCGCTTATGGTGCACTTATTCTACTAGATAGAGTATCTGCCCTAGCGTAAAGAAACAAATAAATCGGGAGTAAGAGAAGGCAAAGGTGACTACGTGTGCCCGCAGATGCACTTGGCCCCTGGCACGCGGTTCTAAACCTATCGCGCTTTAAGAGGATGGATTGCATCGGATCTTTGTCTCTAGTGGCGGTCAAAACTCCCCGCATCCCCGGCGCATGTGGCCTGCGGGCACCCTACCTAGGAACAAAAGGGCGTAGCACGTGTGCGAAGTAGAGGAGAGGAGGATTATCAGTGGGAGTGACTGGGGTGTAACGATATTGGCCGGGGAGGAGGGCCAATCCCTCATGGCGAGAGCTCGGCAGAAAACGAGAGCCGTGTCTGGAGCTTGATGGGGCACTGTAGTAGAGGGCCGATGTCAGCATGGCGCAGCATCAGGTAGTGAATTGAAAAAGGGCTTAGGCCTCAGTCTTTCGGTGCAATGTCGTTGTATAGCTGAAAGCGTCCAGTGTCTTGGACGAAGCGTAGGGTCGCTGCTACTGTCTTCGGATCTCCCACACTGCGGGGATAAACTCCCTGATAAATTGGTGGAACATCCACACCCGATTTTGGTGGATGTTCCACCACCGGTTGATGGTCACTCCACCAGTCCGGTGGTGGACCATCCATAACATCCCTCTCATGGTAAATCCACCGGCCGCTCAGGGGTCCATGTCCGAATCCATGTATAGCACATGGACTATCCACTCACCATAAGGCCATTTTTTTGGTGGATTTAATTTCCATTGACATATGTGTAGGATGATCCATTAATTCTTCTAAGGGAAATACCATTAATAATTGTTGGATTATCAGTGGCTACTACTATAAAAAAAAAATGAAAAACAAGTGAAGCACTACATTCTGTATTTACTTTACTTTCCATAAACTCAACTCAAACCTCAACACCGCTGAAAGGATACACTTAAGACATTACTACGACTTAAATAACGACTGATTGGACTGGAGAAAATTGTATTTGCAGCGAGATTCGAACACGCCCACCTTACCCTAAACTTACTCAACAACACTTTATCCCACTGCTCCACAACACTTCTGATAAAGATGGGGGTGAAATTGCATAAGTTAGCATACGGCATGCTGAGCGGTTGAAAAGGATGAAAATCCATCCACCTGCAGATTATACTCACAGCTAATCAATTTCCACCCATGCCGACAGCTTGTTTCTTCTATACTAAGAGACAGCATTCCCCGGACTGCGACTCTGACTATGATGGCTCGGTGCCCAGGTGCGTAACACGCGTGCAATTGCGTATCTTTTATTTATGACCTAGACGCTTGCCCGAGGGTTTGAGTTTGCCAATATTGACAAGTAACCGGCTACGCCCAGGTTTATCGTACACGTATCAAGTACTGGTGGACGGACTGCGAGCGCCCCAGCCTTCGTTTACTTTAGCTCGACAGCATTCGCTCGACTGTTATCGCCCGTTCCAGCGCTCAAATACTGATCTTACGACAGACATTATTTATCTGATATGGGACGCGACGCGACGAACGTCAGTGCATCAGCGATCCCCGCGTCGACAGCCAATTACCAAGGTGCCATCTCGAGTGAATTCAAAAGCAGCCATCGTGGGTGCATGCCAAGGGCCCGGGTGCCACCTCAGGCTGCCATTTTGACTGTGATATGCAGGTCGACTCGGACGTGGACGCACCAAACGGCAAACGTGTCAGAACGTCCCTGGTTTCTCGTGCCTCTCAAAATTTCACACAAGCTGATTGGGGCGCATACAACTTACTTAAGGGCGGCTTGATTCTCCTGCGTGTTCCGAGCAATGTGGCTGCGAGACAATACACCCGAGCTGTGTTTCGATTAAGGGCATGTGCGTTCGTGTCTTTCTTTTACTTCGATAATGTCTTATGGTGCATGCCTATCTGTATGCATAAACACTGTATATTGTGTATTGGTCCATATACTAGCTATTCTCGTGCAAACACGTCTATCGTGTCTCATCGACTGTCTATCATGTACTTGCATCCTAGACATGGCTACGACTATGGCACCGCTGCAAAGGAGCTAGGCAGCGTCCGGTGCGTCCTCCGATATCCTTCGGATGTCAAGGTCAACCATCCTATTCGACTCTGAGCGCGAGTGCGGGCCTTGGATTGCGGGGGGGATAGTCGACTGCCTGTACCGTGGAAGCAGTCCCGACGTCTTAGCAACACGATGATCCCCGGTGAACCTTTACGTGTGTACAGCCTACCAGTGAACAAGACACTAGTACAACATATATGCGAGATTCCGCTCAAAGCAGCTTACCAGGACTTATAGGAACATATCCTTGTGTGGCAAGAATCATGGACGAACCTCTCGTGGCCCGACCAATTCGAGGCCATTTAGCTATACCGATATGCAGTCCATGGACCATGCTGTTCGCGATTCGAACTTTGCCCCAGGATTCTAGGGAGCAGCCGGGGCTCGAGGAAGGTGAGGAACTGGTTGCGCCACGCCGCCAGATCCTCGAAGCTGGCAGCCAGACTCATTTCAACGTCATTGTGTTCACATTCTGAATCACGCTCGGCACCAGACTCCGTGAGTTCGATCGTTGATAGCTGTTATTTCTTACAACCCCTTGCGGAGCGTCAAGGTTCGATCAGGACAGCAGGATGAAGATCCAACATCTCTCAGTGAATGAGATGGACATGTAAGTACCTTGCAGCTAGTGCTATTCATAACCCTTTAAAGGATAATCCACCTAAATTAGAAGGATACTCCACTATGGTGCTGATGGTTCATCCATTTAAAAATGATTGGAGATCCACATATAACTAATTGACTGGCCATTTATATTTTTCATGGATTATCTAGTGACTACATACATGGTGATACCATTATAATATGATGGATCCTCCACCGGGGCTGCTGTTGGAAAACCCCTTTGTGGTGTTAAGGGATTCTCCTTCACTGGCAAAAATTCATCCACCTAAGGGATCGGTGGATGGATCGGTGGATGCAACTCCGGTGGAAACTCCACCGGCCGACAATACCTGGTGGATTTTCCACCGGAGTTTGGCGGTGTTCTTTCCCGCAGTGCCCAGCAAACGGGGGATGAAGTGGGCGGCCTTGCCCGCCTTGCGTCTGAGCTGCTCACGCTGGCGTGCGAATCTGCAGCAGTGCTTGAGGTAGTGTGCTACCGTCTCGGGCTGGCGGCAGTGCTTGCAGAGCCCGAGGTCACACCGATAGTTGCCTCATCAAACGTCCATGCAGATCACCGAAACCGTCGCACAAGCTTGCTAAAGCTCTGGGCGGCAGGCTTTTGTATATTCTCGCCTGCTGATGTTATACAAGAGGGACTCAGCTCCTTATGTGTGGTACTACTGGCCTTCAAACACACAATCGACAGCTGTGCTCAAACCAAACGTACCATTATTTCTAGTTTGAGGTACCTATTATAGCATTCGATCTCATCGACTTCTTCATCAAACCGGCATTGCTAAGTAAGTAGTACCTTTTGGTCTGCTTTTGAAAGTCTCATTAGCTCATGTACTGTTGGAAGAGACGTTGGCTAGCTTCGCTTCGTTTCTAAAGCAACGATTATTGTCACCGCCGGTGAATTATGTTCGAGCAGGGTCTACCCCTTTCCCACAGGGAAGTCCTGCCTAGTTTTCAACCGAGCTCCGCATTCGCAGCTTAAGTACTGTACAGGAACAAGTCGTCTTGTTTACGTGGGATCGTTAGATGCGTGATTGGCTCTGCAGCCATTGGGCTTGTCACAAACTCGGCCAAACGCGAACCACCAACATATATAATAGTTGACCCATGAAGAATTGAGACCCTCAAAAACACTAATCACCGCGTTCGTCACTTGCCCTTGTCATCACATTAGGCAGGCGCGATGAAACCGACAAGGCCAGCAGAACAAGAGCAACGAGCACAATGTAAACGAACTGGCCTCCGAGCAGATTATGTTCAAGGGAAAGGGCGAAAAGCGAAGATGTGGCTGCAGGGCCGACTGCCCGTGTGAGAGAGACGAGACTTTGGCTCAAGCCGGTAGTCGTGCCCAATGCATTCCGCGTAGGAGCGGCACTCGTGATGAAAATGTGCGCACAGCCTATGGAAGGGGTCGGGAGGTTACTGTAGATTCGTAAAACGTGCGGTTGTCACGAAGGACTCACTAAATGCAAACCCAGAAACTGCACTTGCGACCTGCTGAATGGCTAAGACGGTGATCACGGCTGCATCAACCTTTCCTTCCCGCTTGGCGAAATAGCCCATCAGCGGCCAGGAAAGGTAGATGACGAAATAAACCATAAGTCCTCCCCGGAATGTTGTCTTGGTTCCCAGTCTTCTATGTACAGGGGCGAAAAAAGCGACTTGAAAAACACCACTGACGATCCCATTCAATCCGATAACGAGACCGATAATTGGTGCATCTAAACCCAAACCGCCCAATGGAATGGGTGTGAATAAGATGAGGGGTTGGAGATAGGAGAACACAATGGCGAGCTGTACAAATATCCTCAAAAGAGAAGAATGTGCTAACAAAGGTGACTACGCACCAAGGCAATAGCCCCGTTGTTCAGAATGGCTATGCGAACTCTAGGGGTCAAAACTTCCCGAATGGATGGTGGAGGTGAGGGTAAAGAATCTGGAAGAAGAGGAGCGGCCGCCGTAGAATCTTCATCGGCAACGGCACTGTCAGCATCCGTGGACGTTCCATAGCTACCGATCACCTCGTCGCGACGCTTGTGGTCGAGAGTCTGGATACCGAGATTGAGTACATTTAGCAGAATCAAATTTCCACAGACACACCTCTTTCAACCATATGAACGTAGTTGTGAAGGCGGTGACACAAAAAAATGCCGATACAAAGCAAGGAAGGGCGAAAGGGTAATCTTTCCAGAACTTTGACCATCCAAAAACACTGGGAAACCTTTCATAAGGCTGATAAAGGCCGCCACCAATAAAACTTGCAACAGTGACCGCAGCTAGTCATTCAAAGGTCACCATCGCACGGAGCTCTATAGAACGCCAAGCTCACCCGCGAAGACTAGTGACAGAAAACTGAACGCTTGAGCTTGATTTGTCTCGTCTGTCATTTCAGCCATCGTGCTTTTCACCACGCCAACGTTCCCATTGAGTGCACCCGATAATGCTCTGCTGATAATCAGTGTGAAGAATGTTTTGGAGAGACCAAAAAGCGTAATGGATAGCGTAAGACCGCATAGGCCTATGAGCAATACAGGACGTCGACCAAATCTATATATAAAGGAGACTCAGGATGTTCGATAAACAAACGTAATGCCCTTACCTGTCAGACGCTCTACCCCAAAATAAACCAAAGAGCATCTGTGTAAGGAAAAACAATGTGTTCTGTTGGAGGATTAGAAAACTTGGCGTAACTAAACATTTCACAACGTGCTTACTATGCTGCCTGCATAATAGCCTACTTTCTTCTCGTTGCCGTGTGTTATGCCATACTCATAAATCCACTGAGCGACGATCAGTGTCGAGAGTGGATCGAGTGGATCGAATCAATACTCACCAGGTTTATAAACGGGAAAACCACGTATTCCTTAACGTATATTCATCATGATTCCTCCCATGCTTTAGACATAGATGGGTCAACGCAGGACTAACTAACAGTTATTGGCTCGGCAGCTTGAATGTATAGGAGGATGAACAGTTGAAACTTGGGTAGTGGCGTCGGTGTTGTCGACCCTGTTGGATCTCTAAGTGCTAGGGAATGAGACATTGGCAACGTAGAGATAGACGTTCGTTTTACAGTTAATTAACAGCAGGTAAGGTCCAAGCTCTCATCGGCGTACTCTCGGCATCACGTGGCCCGGCTATCGGTCAGCCCCAAGCCAGGCTCCTGGGACAGCCAGCCGATGTAAAGGGCCTAATGTCCGAAGTGGGCCAATGTGATGTCCGCTGTTCAGCTATGGACTTTGATTGTCGGGGTCAGCTCTCAGACGCCCTGCGTAGCTTCCGAGCTTTGAACGATGGACGAGCATCGGGCGGAGCTTTAATGTGCTTCCCCCGGCTTCCCGGCTCGCTATTCCTCATGTAGGAAAAGAAGTGGTTTAGCTACGGAAAGTCATCCAGTGACATATATAAGTACCTGTTCCATCGTGACCCCTTCAAATGAACGCACATTCCAGTTTGCTCACACGCTCAAGACTTTTCCATTATAAATAAGTGTACACGTAAGTGCTGCATGGTTCCCCAAGTTCGCTTCTTATCCAGAGCGTTCACGAGAAGAATGTCCACCCCCACTTCACCCGACGCATATCTCCTCTTCCCCACGTCCAAGCATCCCAACATCTCTCCAGACAAACTCTGGGCAACGGCGCGTCCCAAGAACAAGACTGGCGAAACCAAGTTGTTCTACAACGAGGTCCAGGGCAAGCCGGAGGCTTTGACCGCAGTCGTATCTCTGGGTGATGGTTTTGAGAGCAAGCCCGAGAACACAAAACGCGAAGCCGTCAGGAGGGCGATCGGAAACGGCATAAAGCAGCTCAGGGACGCGGGTGCTGCCTCGGTCGCTGTCGATGACTCTGTCGATCCCCACGCTACTGGTGTGTGTTTTTGGGTTCTGCGCCTTACTGTACCGTCCATAATAGTGTGTCCAGCCGTCTCCGCGAAGCTTGGGCTATACAAATTCACCACCATGCGCACGAAGGAGGAGGACAAGAACCCCAAAGTGGCCGTGCAGCCACTTAGCAATGGTTCGTCCCAGGCTGAGCTAGGATGGGATGCCGGCCTGGTGTACGCTGAAAGCCAGAACTTTGCGCGCGAGGTGAGAGCCTGCCGGTCAAAATATGACGGCCATTGAGATTGCTATTCAATAGCTTATGGAACTCCCTGCGAATATCCTCACGCCCACTGTAAGTCGTCTTATTCTTTGTCGTTGCACTGATCCGATACCTTGTCAGGGGTTCTGTGAGCGTGTCAAGGAAGCGTTTAGGGGCATCCCGAACGTTGAGATCTTCGTTCGCGATGAAGGTCGGCTCATCACAGCTTCATATTCTCTCACTATAACACACTCCATTTCTACCTTTTCCAGCATGGGCGCTAGAAAAGGGCATGGTACATACTCTTTTGTGACATTTGGCATTTTCAGAACACTGAATCCTCGTAGCGTACATTTTTATCGGTCACACATGGAACTGCAGAGCCCGCAAAGTTCCTGGAGATGTATGTTCCCGCCCCTTGCTGCGGTTCCGTTCTGTTGCTGATTTTTATCTGGCCAAAGCCATTACAAAGGAGCAGCCTCCAAAAACGCGCAGCCGCTCGGCCTCGTAGGCAAAGGCATCACATTCGACTCCGGAGGAATCTCTCTCAAGCCCGGAAAGGTCTCTCCCTCTCTCCTCCTTTATCATCCGAGACCTTCCTTTTCCTTCTTTCCTCTTTCCGCATATACTCAGGGGACCCTTTGTTTCTCAGGACATGAAACTGATGCGTGGTGACATGGGTCAGTCGCACGGTCCCTGACCCGGACACCATACATGCTTATCATGTTGTTATATAGGTGGTGCGGCCGCCGTCGTAAGCTCAACGCTCGGAATTGCCAGGCTCGGATTACCGTGGGCACTCAATGTTAGCGATCCTAACTGTTCCTCACGGTTTCCCCGTATCACAGGGTCAACGTGGTCACTGTGACGCCGCTCACGGAGAACCTTCCAGGACCCAGCGCTACGAAACCCGGCGACATGTGTGTAGTGCCGTTATGACCTATACTCACGAGACCGATCTGATCATGTGGTCCCTGGGTTCTATAGTGTTTTTGCCATGAACGGCAAGACTGTCGAGGTTGACAATACCGATGCGGAAGGACGGCTCGTTCTCTCAGGTTTTCTTGATCCATCTGCCAAATACTGGGTAATATCTGACGTTTCCTCTGTGCATGAAAGATGCACTCTACTACGTCTCCACGACATACAAGCCCCACACTCTGGTTGACGTGGCTACACTCACTGGGTTGGTTCCTGGCCCCATCCATGCCTTCATCGCTTACCCATACTATAACCCACATTAGTTCAATGGTTACTGCGATCGGCGAGGTCTACTCCGGTGTATTCTCGGTATCTCTTTTTCCCTATAACCCCCGACGAGCCATTCCCAACCCTCCCTCATCTAGACATCAGACACGCTGTGGACCGAACTGCACGCCGCAGGCGAGGCTGAGTTCGACCGCTTCTGGCGCATGCCGCTCGATGACGAGTATGGGCCCCAGATATGGTCGAGCAACGCGGACTTATGCAACGTGAGCGCTTTTTCACCGATATCATCCGCTCCCCCTCCCGCGGTAGTCGGTTTCCTCACCGTTTCGGTACGTTCAGGTCGGAGGTTCTGCAGCTGGCTGTGTCACAGCAGCGATGTTCCTGAAGGCATGTTATGTTACTTATATATATTACATGCAGCCCTAGTTGTTAACGTAGTTTTAAAGGAATTCGTTGACGGAATCGAAGCGAAAGACGGGAAAGAGGCAACTGTCCGTTGGGCGCATATCGACATGGCCGTTCGTACCTCCTTTTTCTAGTGCTTTATATCCGTCAGTCTGATGTTGAACCGTGGTCAGGGCTCAATGGAGGTTGGTGTTGTATTCGGGCTATGTGACCATCTGTTGACGAGTGTATTTAGGCTACCCGTGCCGGTCCCTATACTCCAACGGGGATGACAGGACGTCCCACGCGGTGAGCGCAATTTGTACATTCGCCGTGTTCCCTCCTCACAGGACATATAGTGCGCTCGTCGAGTTCGCTAGACGATTGGCATCGGCAAGAAACTGAGTAGGTAAAACATATAAGCCTTCTAAAACGTTGTCTCTTTGACTGGATTGTACAATAAATAATCGAAGTGAATAGTGCTGTCTGGATTTATGTGAGTATGAGTGTGAGATTAGAAGTAGAAGTACAATATGACCAAGGCAAAAGCGAGCAAGCAAAATCCAAAAAAAAAAAAAAAGACATTCTTCTAGAGGGTCGTAATAATAACGTCAACACATTCTACGTTCCGTAGGGCCTGGCGGTCTTTCCCTTTCCCTGCTGTCTAGACATTGCCGCCATGATGGGCGCGTGCACGTGTTCTTCGTCCATGAAGCCCGTCGCAGAGATCTCGTCAAACGTTTCCACTTCTGCAACAGCCGCGCGAGCCTCGTCGTCCCACGCATCCCACATCGAGTCGTCTTCTCCGCCCGCGCCCAGCCCCGCACGAGATCGCAAACTGGGCGTCGACACGGACACGGACGCGCCCGACCCGGATCCATCGCCATCGTCGCGTGATGCTCCCCCTTCATGGTCAGCCTCCGCATCCGCATCGCCCAAGAACGCAACCTCGTCGTCCTCGTCGAACTCGAGCGGCACGTGCCGGCCTTCGGGGCGTGTCGGCCGCAGGGTCGGGCTGCGCACCTTCCCGATCTCGCGCCTGATACGGCCGAGGCCCTCGTTGACGCCGGCTGCGACGTGCTTGGTGTGGATGGGATCGTATCCAGGACGGACATGAATGCCCCGTTGGGCAGCATGGGAGGACAGGCGGACTCTGTCCCGAATAATCGAGGCCAGACCGAATTGCGGACGCGATGGGCTCGTCAAACGAGCCGCGAGCTGCCCGTCGATCGCGCGCGTCGAGTTGTAAGTCGACTGCATCATGAACGAAGGGATCCGATTCGTCACCTGGGTAGGCACTGACCTCGACGTCCTTGCGCACTTCTATCTTGGTGCAAGGGACGTCGAACTGCGACCGTCGAAGCAGCGCGTGATAATCCTCGCTGAGCGCGTGGAATGAGAATTGGTGAGAGAGGTAGATGGGCCGCGGGAGGACGGCAGGAGAGCGGGAATGTGTCGAAAGTTCGGCATGAGCCAGATAACTGTTGGGTACCAGTGATTAGTATATAAAAAACAAAAACTTGAATGCTATGCTCACTTTCCCACGGATGCCTTAACCTGCTCACCAGGCACCGTACCTGTAGATTTGATACGCGGGACATGTGGTAGGGTACTCCTGACCTCAGCCCATTCTCGTCCCCGCTTCAGAGCCCATGTCGCAACAGCGCTCTCTTTCCCCACCAACTCGCCCTGTCTCTCACCAACATCTGGCCGTCCCCGACCTATACCAATGGGTACCGGAAGAGTCATGTTGTACCCTGTCGTCCCCGGTACACTAACCATGTACCCGCTAGCATCCGACGGGGGCGTCGCCAACTCAAGGTTGATACGACGTAGGGCCAGGACACCAGATGCAGGATCGAAGAGTAAGATATCTTGAAACGACGCACGGCGGCTGCGAGGACCAGACCCCGGAACGGGAGAAAGCGACAGCGGCGATGAGTGGGGAGATCGTGCGGTCGGAGAACTTGTTGCTCTGCAGGACGATACGGAGGGCAGAAGTGACGGTGGAAGGGCAAGGGAAGCTGCCAAGGGCAGGAAAGTAAAAGTAAGCGGCGCAGAGTCTGGGAGACTGTCTGGCGGAGCTCCAGTGCTGCTGGGACGCAGCCGCACAAGTGGGACGATCTCGACGGAGAGAGACGGCTAGATGGTATAATGTTACGAGTCAGCGCAAGTGCTACCCGAGGGAAGAATACGCACGAATTCCAGGGCATTGTACACCTGGGCTTCGAGATGTGATCGCTCATCCGGCTTTCCGCCATACGGATTAGTAGGAAACACATCTGAAACGGGTGAGGTGTGAGTAATCGGTGCATGTAGTCCCACTTGGCGACCAAGCCAAGTGGGTCTTCAACCGCGGCTCAAAGAGACAAGCTCCAGTCAACAACAATGAACTTAAACTCACGTAAGGTCCGCCTTCCAGTTGCGATGCCAACCCACCGTCCTGCCTTCTCCCAAGCCACATTATCGACCCGCGCCTTAGTGACACCCCTACGCAAATCATACCAATGCCACGGCATCCCTGCAGCTGCATTCTCCTCCATACCCGGCTCCATGCTATCCCGCCCTTTCGCTCCTGGCCGGATTTGAAATACCGCGACACGCTGCCCATCGCGAGGTGCAACACACAGCAAGGGCATAGCACCGACCCCTGAGAATGTCAAGTGTGCGATCCCCGAGGGCTCAGGCGGAATGGGGCAAAGCAAGTGACACGTCGGGGACCAGGACTCTGGGGCGAGCTTGATAAGAGTGGCATGAGATCCACAACTGTAACCCAGCCAGAGCTTGCGTGTTCAGATCTGTGGGTGTCATCGCGGGGTTGCTCGTCAGCGTGTAGATGCATCCATCGGTCGCGCACGTTGGATGCTGCGGGTGCGCTGCGAGAGAAACCCCACAGGTGCTCGTCACTTCCACCGAGCCCTGCTGCGGAGGTAGTTACGGCAGCCTTAACACCACTCCATACCTCGCCGCCTACACGCATTACAGAGGAACTTAGGGTGTCGCGAGAGTGGGATACGAACGTAGGAGAATGTGGACCATGGCCGTGGGATGTGGGGTTCGGAGAAGCATAGGCAAGAAGACGTAAAGACAGAGCAAAAACTGGAGGCGTAGCAAGGTTGATCGTGTGTAGAAGCAAGAGTGTGCACGAAGAATAAATGTGTAGCATATGTGGATGTGTTGTAGACTGAATAATATGTGAGTAAGAAAAAAAGGGTCAAGGTGAGAACAAAGCGCCTACGATAAAAATAAATGCGGGTCGGGCCACGATAGAGCTGGCACCAGTAAAGGAAATCTGCTTGACGATTGAATGAGTAGAAAGCGAGCAAACGGTGAGATGTGTAGATGAACTAGGGTTGTGATAAGCTGAAGTAAAAAGCATGCTCAACGGACTCACAGGACCCCCAGAAGCGGCCGAGAGCTCTCAAATTCATCAGCGCCCTCGTCCGGTGTGGGCATGATTGCGGCACACAGGGCAGGCCCGGCATTATGAAGCGACTCGGTCTTCAGATTCAGCAACTCGCACACGGCGCCCAGGTTGCTCGCGTCCCACATCTGAACGCCGGACGTGTACACAAGAACAAGTACGCGTCGATATTCCAACTCATCCCATGCTGCCCAGATTATCTGCTCACCCTCCTGATAATCTGGCCCTGGCGCACGCTGTAAATCAGCGGACGGTGTAAAAGCTGGCACATTCGTGCGCGTTCCTATGCCGCCGCCAAAGGAGAGCGGCCTGCGACGTGGAGAGGGAGGCGAGCCTGGTATGCTGATAGGGAGAAAAGTACGTAGGTTACGAGAAAGGGACTCGAATACGGACAGTTCACTTCCAAACGATGAGCACATTGCAATCACGATTTAATACCTTGCTCACCGGGTTAGGACGGGGGCCCTAGTATGGGCTTGGGCTGCTACAAGACGACGATCCTGTACGGAATCGCCGTTATCGGTAGCCGCTGCTGCGGTTGCTGCTGTCGACGATTGCGAGTCTGGTTGTTGGAAGTGCTTCTGGAGGAGGGTTGGCCATGTTTGTTCATATATAATTGGGAGTGGGGATCAGCAAAGGGCGCTGTACATCGAGAGCCTAAGGAAGTAGGCTCAAGATGCTTGTACTACGTTGTTCAGGGAGTTGACTCAGACGCGCTAACGGAGGCGCCGCTTATAGGGGTCAGGGTCACCAAGTCACTTATCCCAAAGAGGCAATCGTGGCCTGACTTAACCGGTATATCCAAAGCCTTGGCCTCTCTCTACATCACTACCACCACCACCACCTCACTAAGTCTCTGTTAACACCAGGCTTACCCCAGACGGTAGCAGCTCTTCCCGACTCGGACGAGACATGAAAACTGCATCTATTCCTTGCTGAATACCACACCTGAGAAGTACTTGAGCTGCGAGCGGAATAGGAGAAGGAAGGCAACAGGAGGTTCTCGGTGCTGGTATTGGTGAGTTGGTATAAATAATCGACTAGATTTAGACTCAAACGTCGACAATCCAATCAGCAGCGTATATACTTTGCGTTCCATTTTGCGGTCGAAATAATGCTTAATCGAGTTGCACGAAGATATGGGATTTTGGTGGCGATAATTATGTCCCTCGGCTGATTAGGACAGTAGACACCAACCCAGGGCTCCGACATGTCTCAGCGCCAGCTTTTGGAACTATCTAGCGTGGGCTTTCCTAAAGTCTACCGAAGGAGAGTTGATGCATCTCTCAAGCACTGTTAATTATAAAACCGTTGAGGGTTGAACCTAGACTCGGATCGATACGCTGAGCCGGAGCTACAATTGCGAGACCGTTTCAATTTGCGACATCAATATTGTCCCAGCCCGATGGTAATGTAGGCACTCTTCAGTCAGCAAATGGTCGGGCGTGTGGAGTCCTCAATCTCATCTTCGGAGCGTCGATGACCACGCGAGGCATTGGGATGGAGAGTGTGGGGATAGGTGGAGGGATGAAAAACAGTTGCGGAATTTCTCAACTAATTCAAAACTTCTTGTAACTACAGTTAGTAGTAACTCTTTTGTACTTCGCAAACACGATCCACTGAGCGGCGCCAGCGATCGAGTTTCCCACCCAAAAGCCCGGGCTTGAGGGCCGGGCTCAGGGCTTTTGAAAATGGAGCCGAGCCCTCCAGGCTTTGGAGGCTTGCACCCGGCTCGGGCTCAGCTGAGCAAGGCGAATAGGTGCGAATATCATAACTGGCCCTTTTTCCTATTACGGTAAGGGTTCGGAGCTTATGGCCTTCCAGGTTGGTTGGCGTTCGCCCGGGGTGGACAAAAGAAGGTATCAAGTTTCAACCTAACCTCCTTCACACCTCACGACTGACTCCCACGTCTGACTAGTGTCATCACCTGATATGCTTGTATTTTTACTGTCTCTTGTAGGGGCTGGTTTGGTAGCTTTGCTGATACACTGGTATCTCGGAACAGTCTCAAGGTTAGAAGACATACCTGGACCTCCTGTGCCAAGCTTCCTTGTCGGAAACATCGAAGAGCTGGACCGCGCGCCCATGGGAACGAAGATGATCCTCTGGGCCAAACAATATGGGCAAACATACAGATTCGAGGCCCTCTTTTTGTGAGATATTTATCACCATATATTTTCCTTTGCCTCAAACCCTGCTCAGAAACCATGGCTGATATTGAGTGACCCGCGTGGAGTCAACCACGTACTGCAAGGAAAGAACTATGTAAGGCCGGGAAGTGACCGTATGGTTTTGGAGCTATTCGCGAGTATTCCCCACAAGTTGCTCGTCAACGTGTCTGGATTGTTCATTCTTTCTGCCTTAGTTCGGAAAAGGCCTTTTCTGGGCTGAAGGTGAACCATCCAGATCCCTGAGAATAAATAGTATATCTCGTGCTAATGCTACTTTCGTGCACGCAAGGCGAAGAGCATCGTAGAATGAGAAAATCTCTCGGCCCAGCATTCACGTAAGCTTTTGAGTTCGTGTACAAATACTTAAAACTTGACTGAATGAGCTAGCTTGAAGTCAGTTCAAGAGGTCTCCCATGTAATTTTTGACTTGGCATACAATGTCAGTACCGTCCACTTGTACCTCTCACCTCCGTATTTTCTCAATCTCTAGACTATCAAAGCTCAAACGGCAATACGAGGATATGCTGGACGCGCAGGAAGATGGTGTGCTTGACATTGCGCCCAATCTTCACATGCTGGCGTGAGTGGTGCTGCCTACTGTAATTTTGCCATTCGTCTGATAAATTCGCGCCGTATAGGTTGGATGCTATCTGCATGACCATGTTCATGCACAACGTGAGCGCAAGTAAAGGAAGAATTCCATCATTACTGCACGAGATTACGAACTCCCCCACTGATTACTTCACTATATTGGTGGAAACACTGGCTTCAATAGTCCCTTTCACTCTTTATCTCCCCAATCCCTGAAACGATGGGCAGATAATCTTCGTAAGGAGTTCGGCATAATTGCGGAAGACGTGTGGGCCGGTAAAGGTGCCGGAATGCATGCGAAGGTTCTGGATGCACTAGGTAACCGTCGCCTTCTAACCATGGTTTCATTACCGCTGAAAGCGTATCATTTTTATATAGCACGGCATGAGAACACAGTAGGGAAGCATATCAGCAAGGAGGAGGCAGTTGCACAGGTGAGATAGGTTTGGTCGGTTGGATTTGATAACATTCTTTTCAAAAATTTCAGATCACTAGTGTGATGTTCGCGGGGTCTGAGACTACGGCCAATGTCATCTCGGTGGGTCTAGACAGGTACTAGAGGAAGAATTCTCAGACACCATAGTGATTGTCTAGGAATGCATATACGAATTGGCGAGGAACCCTGGCATCCAGAAGCAGTTAAGAACGGAGCTTATGGACTTCCAGTCACGCCATGGGCGTTTCCCCAACTTTGAGGACTTGATGAGTTGGAGCGCATTGCCATATCTTGAGGCAGTCACTCGCGAGACTTTACGCACGAAGGCTGTTCTTCGTGAAATAGGTCGTGTGGTACGGTTTTGCCTTTCTTCCTCTGTTTTGCTGGCTTCCCATACATATTTACTGTCCAGGCTGTTGAGGACGACATTATTCCCCTCCATTTCCCAATCTCCACTACCGGGGCCAAGGAAGTCCGCGTGAAAGCGGGGCAAGTGATTCACGTATCCCTCCGTGACGGTATCAATTCGGACACAGCTATATGGGGTCCAGACACCGCCCATTTCCGCCCTGAACGATGGCTTGAGGAAGACGCTTTGCCTCCGGCAGTCAACATGCTGCACGCACAAGGCCATATGTATACATTTGGCGATGGGTTCGTTATTTAGAGCGATATTGTTCCTGAGTAGTTACTTATCCACCAACATTTAGTCAGAAAGTTTGCCCAGGCCGCACATTCGGTAAATCTGCGCTTGACTGCAGCTGTATCCCCTTGACTTAAGATAATCGCCAATATAGCGATCGCAGAATTGAAAGTAAGTCGAATAAATACATAGCCGTGTTATAAATGGTGTCCTATCTCATTCAGATCGTTGTATCGATCTTGATATGCAACTTCCACTTCGGGGACACTGGGTGTCTCATTGACTTCTACCTTAGGGGAGGCAATACAGTCAAACCTGTCATACGAGGACGAGAGGCTGAAGGGGTGCAAATGCCTTTGATAGTCTCTCCTTTGTAGTCTCTCCTTATGATGAGTCGCTCGCCAACTATTATGTAGAAAGCAAAGCTATACCCCCGATTTTACCTGTTAGAGACCTACACGCCCGGATGTTTTGATATCAGTTCAATGTCCTACAATAAAACCAGATAAAATACACAGATATTTCAAGAGTATGATGTCAAGGCTTGATCAGGACAGCAGGACAAAGATATTGGTTTACTGTAATGTAACTCCTACAATGTGAGGAGAAATAATGCCAGATTGGCATATAGATCCTGAAATTCTTCCCATGTATTCTCCTCCATTATCACTTTGAATTCTCTTGAAGTTGACATTATTTTGACATAGTAGCCATGCCACATAAAGTTTGAAGGATGCTGTGATCATATATTATTTATTCTTGAGGGAAATTGATACTGGTCAGCCTCAGCTTGAGGTTGATCCATGTGATAAAACATCTGAAGTTTGCAACAGAAGGCTTGAAAAGACCACATAGATCTGAAACTACAAGGTCTCCAATGATTTCAGGTAGCTTTTCAATTTCTGTAAAGGGGAACAAGTCTGCTTGACAAATGGACAGCTTGAACATTGGGATGTGACCCTAATGAACCCAGGGTTGAAGTTCTTGACCATCTGGAGTTTTCTCATTTTCTCTATAACGTGATAGTAGGATAATCAAAAAGGTCATGTGAATACAGCATATATGAGTGTACAATATATATTACAGGAGTATCAATAACAACATTACACTATATGAAAACAGCTCGGTGGGTTGTGGGCGTCGAGCTTATGTCAGGTTTTAGGTCATCATTTGTCAGTGGCATGCGAGCGGCGCAGCCGCGAGCCAAGAACGCTGCGCAGCATGGTCACGTGACCGTTTGCGTTCCAAATTAGGTCAGCGGCGAGCGGCGCAGCCGCGAGCATAGAACGCTGCGCAGCGGTCACGTGACCTGTTCGCGACCAGAGCGCGCATACGCGAGTGTGGTCCGTGCACGACACGCGCGCACGGTATAAAGGCCGAACGGTAAGGACATAACGCCAGGAACTGCCAACCGGCGATCCTCTGTCTGCTGTCTGCTATGTGCTCTGTCTGCTCTGTGCTCTGTGCTCTGTGCTCTTGCTGTCTGCTCTGTGCTCTGTCCGCTGTCTGCTCTGTGCTCTGTCTGCTCTGGGTGCTGTCTGCTGTCAGCTCTGTCTGCTGTCAGTCTGTTGCTGTCAGCTCTGTCTGCTGTCACCTCCTCTAGCTGGCTGGCTGGCTATTGCTTTGGCTGGCTGGCTATCTATTGGTAGGTAATATCTTTTTGTTAATGCATTGCCATGTATTTTATTTTATTTGTGTTGGTAATTTTATTGGTTCCTTTTTTTTTTTGATCATATAGTATTGTACATGTGCATTATATTTTTGTGATTTTTTTCGAAATTAGATTTAAATAACATCCCAAGACTGCTGAAAAAAATTGTTTTAATATCATATTTTTTGGGTTTTTTCGAAAATAGACATCAATAAGTTTCCTCTAAAATTAATGACAATATGTTCTACATTTAAATGTGGTTTGTTTTATTGTTTTATTTACTGTAAAGCTGCTTACCAGCCACTCCTCTCTGGCTATACTGGTGGCTGGCTTACTATGGCTTTGGCTGGGCTCTGGGTTTGTCTGTCAGTCTCTGGGCTTCTCTGGCTTTGGCTGGGCATTAATCACAGCTTCTGCTTCAATGTACTGTACTTTTTTGACATTTTTCGCAGATAGATATCAATAAATTATCCTGACTTTGTGAAGATTGACAACAGCTCCAGGTTAAATGTACAGTGCATTTTTTTGACATTTTTCGAAAAATAGATAGTCCTAACTTTGCTAAAATTAATAACAGCTTCAGCTTACATGTACTGGACATTTTCTTGACATTTTTTCACAAATAGATAATCCTGACTTTGCTAAAAATTAATGACAGCAGCTGCTTAAATATGGTTTCCTTGACTATTTTATTTATGTCTGTATATGTCACAAATAGATATTGATACATGTCCCTGAGTTTGCTAAAAGTTAATAAGTAGTAACAGCCTCTGCTTGCTTCACTTTGAGGCCTTGGGGATATGCTACACATGCTATACTTGAGGGGCATGCTACACACACTATGCATGGGGACACGCATGTTCTGCGTGGAGACATGCATGTTATGTGTGGAGACATGCACGCTATGCTTGGGGACATGCATGCTATGTGTGGAGACACATGTTATGCATGGGGACACACACGCTATGCTTGGGGACATGCATGCTATGCATGGTGACACACATGTTATGCTTGGAGACACACATTTTATGCATGGGGACATGCACCCTATGCTTGGGGACATGCATGCCACATGTGGGGACACACTATCCTTGGGGACAGACAGGCTATGCATGGGGACACACATGCTATGCGTGGAGACACGCATGTTATGCGTGGGGACAAGCATGCTATCCATGGGGACATACACGCTATGCTTGGGGACACGCATGTTATGCGTGGTAAGCAATTCCAGTGCAAGCAAAGTACTAGGATAAATGGAGTAAGTAACTATACCAAAAAGAGGAACTACAAGGGGGTGCCGGGTAGAACTAAGAACAATCAATAGGCAAAGAACAAGGGGAATGTGGGTCTAATTGTTGTTACGTATTGGAATTCCCAGAGGTCGGAACTGGAAAGGACAACGGCTTCAACTTATGTGTTGCGCCCTGATGAACTACCGTCCTAAGTATTTTCGGGATTGACTTGCGGATATCGGAGAAGGCAGAAGTCAGGAACAGAGTACTGAGAGTCAGGGTTGAGGGTTGGAGAACAAAGGTCGGAAGAGGTGGAAGAGGCGGAGGACAGAGGGTTGAGAGCGGAAGGAGACAAGACTAGCAAACTCACTGTGCTAAGAACAGGAGACAGTGCGAAGGGAATCACATATCGAAGTTGATTATCTGATTGCAGGAACGGAGACATACATGAGGGGGGTTTATACAAGAGCTGAAGCAACAGGTAATGGTATGGTACTAAGCAATTCTGGAGAGTGCAGGAATCAGATAGACATACGGGCAAGTAACTAATGCGGAACAATGGGATGACAAGGGGGGTGCAGGGTAGGGTAAGTAAATGGCAAAGACAGGCGAGTAAGTACAATAGGCCTTGGAAGAACGGAATTACGGAATGGTATCTTGCTGTATTCAGGGTCGAGTACGGGGGCCAGTATCTGGAGGTGGCCAGGGGTACTGAATCACAAGGGTCGAGGTAGAGGGTTGCAGATGGTGTGGATGTTGTGGAATAGAGTCGGAGGTGGTGCGGAGGATATGCAGATATGGCAGAGATGGTTGAGCGGAACAGTCGTAACATTGATAGTGGAACAAATGGATCTCCTGATGCTCTGGACTTGCTATGCTAAGGGTCAGTAGGGAAGGCCGGTGAATAGAGTCAAAAGGGGAGTATGTGAATAGTAGAACAGGATCAAAAGTCAAAGTGTGGACATTGCGGAATAGAGCCAAGGAGGCATGGAGGTACCAGAGTTGGTCGAGCAGCATGGTCATAACATTACCTACCTTCAATCAATAAGATTGTTTTACTTATCCCAAGTTTGATTTACCCAAGGCTGGACCTTGCTGATGCGTTTGACCTTACCGAGGCGTTTGACTTGCACCCCCGCGCAAGGTTCTACCTGCTTACCAAGCCCTTGTACATCTAAGAGTTAAACGCGGGGGGTGGGTGGTTGTGGGCCCACTGACCAATGCTTGGTCATTAGTTTGTCAGCGGAGCGCGCGAGCGGCGCAGCCGCGAGCCCCCGGTCTGTTTAGGTCAGCGCCGAGTGGTGCAGCCGCGAGCTACAAACGCTGCGCAGCAGCGTTCCAGGTCACGTGACCGGTTCGCGACCATACGCGAGTGGTCCGTGCACGACCCTTCGCTTGGTATAAAGAGAGCGATGCTGCAGAACCGCACTCCCCACTGGTGTCCTCCTGTGTTCTGGCTGTGGTGGGCTTACTACTGCTTTGGCTGGGGTCTTGGTGTCTTTCTGTGTGTCTCTGGGTGTCTTTCTGTGTGTCTCTGGGTGTCTTTCTGTGTGTCTCTGGGTGTCTTTCTGTGTGTCCCTGGGCTTCTTTGGCTGTGACTTGACACCACCTTCTGCTTCAATGTCCTGTATATTTTTTGATATTTTTTTCGCAAATTGCTATCAATACACCTAACTTGCTAACCTTAATAATAGCCAACTTAAATATCCTGTACATTTTTTTGTTATTTTTTCGCAGATAGAAATCAATAAATCTAACTTCCTAACCTTAATAACAGCCAACTTAAATATCCTGTATGTTTTTTTGATATTTTTTCGCAAATAGACATCAATAAATCTAACTTGCTAACCTCAATAACAGCCAACTTAAATATTCTGTACATTGTTTTGACATTTTTTTGCAAATGGATATCAATAAATTATCCTGACTTTGCTAAAGTTAGTAACAACTTCTGTTTTAATGTAGTGTGTTTTTTTTTATCTTTTTTTGAAAAAAAAAAAAAAAAAATATAGATATCAATGAATTATCCTGACTTTGCTAAAATTAATAACACCTTCAGCTTAAATGTACTGTACATTTTTTTGACATTTTTTCAAAAGGTTGATATCAATAAATTATTCTGACTTTGCTAAAATTAATAAGAACAGCTGCTGAAATGTGGTTTCTTTTGCTATTTTATATATGTCACAAAATAGATACTGATACATGTCCCTGATATGTGTGAGGACACGTTACGTGTGAGGACATGCTACCTGTGAGGACACGCTACCTGTGAGGACACGTTACATTTGGGGACACGCTACCTGTGAGGACACACTACCTGTGAGGACACGTTACATGGGGGGACATGCTACCTGTGAGGACAGGTTACGTGTGGGGACACACTACCTGTGAGGACATGTTACATGTGAGGACACATTATGTGTGGGGACACGCTACCTGTGAGGATGCGTTACGTCTGAGGACAGGCTACCTGTGAGGACACGTTATGTGTGGGGACACGTTATGTGTGGGGACACGTTATGTGTGGGGACACGTTACCTGTCAGGACATGCTACATGTGAGGACACGCTACCTGTGAGGACGTGTTACGTGTGAGCCAGTGGGGACACGCTACCGGTGGGGACACGCTACCTGTGGGGACACGCTACCTGTGGGGACACGCTACCTGTGGGGACACGCTACCTGTGGGGACACGCTACCTGTGGGGACACGTTACATGTGGGGACACATTACGTGTGGGGACACATTACGTGTGGGGACATGCTACCTGTGAGGACATGCTACCTGTGGGGACATGCTACCAGTGGGGACACGCTACCTGTGAGGACACGTTACATGTGGGGACACACTACCTGTGAGGACATGCTACCTGTGAGGACACGTTACGTGTGAGGACATGCTATCCAACTGCACTTTGGGTCTTCCCCCATTTCTGATTTTGGTATTGTTTCTGGTTCTGTGAGAGTGCCACCGGAGGATCAGCTGGCATATCGATATAACCACATTGTCAAAATTCAGGATCCCCAAGATCACTATTGGATCTATTTCACAATGCACAAGCTTTGAAACCTGTGGATTATGACAATAGGCGCAATCTTATAATCTCTGATGATTCAGTCAAGACTATTACCACTTTCATGTCTAGAGTCGCTGGGAGGCCCATCCCAGAGGTCGAGAGAGAGCTCTGCATGTTCGGCTGTTCCATGGGTGCATACATGATTCATGATACTATATGAGCAGGGATATATTTTGCATGATCCTATTTACCCCAATGCACTTGACCTTACCGATTCACTTGACCTTACTGATGCATTTGACCTTACTGATGCATTTGACCTTACCAAGGCGTTTGACCTACACCCCCGCGCGAAGCGCGGGTACCCACCTAGTTACAATATAAAAGGAGGCCCTTTGCCTGCCCTTTGAGCAATCAATCTACCCATCTTCTATCCTACACAGCTTGTGTGACCTGCACATCTTACCTAAGTTCCTAACCTGAACTAGAATACTACTCTTGCTTAGAGTAACTATTCTTAGTTAAGTAGTTGCTTTACTGCTTAGCCACTTAGCCTAACACGCTGGGTGAAACTCTACAGAGTGAGGTTGGCAATCGATTTTCTTGTCAATTAGCACTCCAATACCCGAGACGAGCTGTTCAGTTGATTTTCCTGTTCAGTGACTTTCACAAGTCAAGTCAAGTTGTGCGCGAAAGCCACTTCACATTACTCTCTCATTATTGCAGTGCATTGACATTGGTCGACCCAATACACTTACAAACTCTCCTGCGGAGCCTATTCCCTTTTTATTAAAAGGAATACTCTTGGACCCCGATAGTGTCCTTGAACCTACACACTCTTTTAGTTTATTGTTCAGTGCAGCTAAGAAACGCATTGCCTTCCAGCTGTAATAACTTGGACTAGTTATTACACAGATTGCAACCAAGATACAAATATTAAATTATTTCTGGAGTTGTGCTGCTGCATTGAACTGGTATTCTACTAGTCGTGTAAATGACATGTTCTGATAGACAGAGGCATTAGCAATAACACCAAAGTCTTGAAGGGTTCCAAAACACACCCCTTGGGCGTTTACCAAAGAATGCCGAAAGTCCTTCAATCACCTCAAGGAGGCTTTCGCTTCGGCTCCGATTCTGTTGCATTGGATTCCCAACCGGCCTATGGTCGTGGAAACCGATGCCTTGGATTATGCCCTTGGCACAATCCTGTCTTTGTTCGATGAGGAGGGTGTCCTGCACCCGGTCACTTTCCACTCCCAAACATTTTCCGGTGCCGAATTAAATTACGATGTCCATGATAAAGAGCTATTGGCAATTTTTGAAGTGTTTCAACGTTGGAGACACTATCTGGAGGGCTCCAGCTCCCCTATCGATGTTGTTACTGATCACAAAAACTTGGAGTATTTTGCCACCACAATGTTGCTGACCCAACAACAAGCCCGCTGGTCCGAATTCCTCTTGCAGTTTAACCTCGTTATTCAGTTCCATCCCGGAAAGCTCGGTACAAAACCCGATGCTCTAACTTGGGACGTCTACCTTAAAGACGGAGGTAATGACTACGGCTCAGTCAACCCACAAAACTTCAGACCAATTTTCACTAATCAACAACTGTCGGAATCTCTCCAGGCAACTTGTCTGCTTGAACCCGTTCTCCGGGAAAGCATTGTGATGGACTCTGAGAAGCTTCATGCCGACATATTAGCTAACCTGGCATCCAACCCCATAGCCGCTAAGCATCTCGGTGATAGTTCTGACCCGAGATGGATGCAAACCGAGGACGGTTTCCTCCACCTTGATGACCGCATATACGTTCCCGATGCTGATGACCTCCGGCTCCAAGTACTCCAGTACAAACATGATCATGTACTCTCGGGACATTTCGGTCAAAACAAGACCTTAGAACTCATCAGATGGGAATACACATGGCCCGCACTTCAGTCTTTTGTTATCGACTTTTGCAAGTCCTGCACTACTTGCTTGCATTCAAAGTGTAAAGATATCTATCTTAAGCCTCAGGTCACAAGAGCACGACAGAACTTGACCAATGTGTGGTATTCTGATGCTACGTAGTGACAGTGTAAGGGTAAGATGCGATGGGAACCGCTGGCCGGTTCCCATGCATAAACTATACAGTGGGTCCCTAAGGGGCCCACTGGGATTATGTAAGTAACTAATGTACATGTAGATACACGGGTTATTTACACCCTCCCCCTCTATAGATAACTATAGGGGTTAACTACTACTCATAGAGGTCGTCCATGAGGGAGTCCTCTAGAGTGGCCAATACGTCGTCATCGTCGTCGTATTGGGCCAGAGGAGCACGTGACTCCTCCGGGGGCACCTCCGCGTCATCGGTGGTGATTGGGTGAGGCTGGTCGGCCTCACCACTAGCGGTGGTCTCCGCTTGGGTGCTGGGGCCCATGTCCTCACGGAGCATGGCCTCAACGGCCGGGTCCTCCGTTTGAGGAGGGGGCCGGAAGCGCGCCAGCTCTTGGTCGAGCTGAGCATGAGTGAGGGGTAGTGGCACCGCGGCCCTCACATGGCTGGTCTCGATGACCTTTTGTTGGCCCTCACGGGCGGCGGCGCTGAATGCCGCGCCGGTGATGCTGCGCTGAACGTAATGTTCAATGCGCGCCGCTCGCTCGCGAGTGACTCCCGCGTAGCGGGCCAACCATCTCGCGATCTCCGCGAGTGAGATGTCAGGGCCGGCTCAGCCCTCCACAGGGAATGGGCCCATGATTGAGAGCCGCAGGGTGGTGCTCTGAGGCGTCAGCACTTCCCTGGCGTCGACGAGGCTCGACCATTGGTCCGTCAAGCCGAAGAGGTCGAGTAGTCTCGCCCTGAGCGGTGATGCGACCCCTTTGACCCGGGGCGCAAGGGCCTTCAACCACATCCAGACATCCATGTGGTCTAGGTTGAAGGTGCCATCCGCGTTGTCATGGATGGCGGAGGGGATTCCTTCAGGGTTGTGTATCCAACCCTTTAGAATGGCCGCGATGTCGTGCGGGGTACCGCCCGCTATCACGAGACAATCCCTTTTGGGATTGCGAGCGCGTTGTTCGCGCTTGATGTGTTTGAATACGCCGATCATCTCGCGCGTACACGCGAGCTGCGGCGTTTCTTTTGCCCGCGCTATGAGTTCGACGAAGCGTGGGTCGTCGAGCGGGCAGGCGTCGTACCATTGAGTACGATGCTGTTGGGCCTTTCCTACTGGTCGTGGTAGGAGGCCCGTCTCGGAGATCGGTGGATCTCTCAGTGGGATGATCAGTCCCTCCCCCGGGTAGGGAGGGTGAACTGTCCCCGCCGGTGGAGGTAGGGCCACGCCAGGCCCAATGTACTGGGCCTCGACCTGTGCGACCCGCCGCTGAAGGGTGGGGTCGTTGATGGTGTGCGAGGATGACGCTGCTAGGTAAGCGCTGATTGCGCTTTCCTTCGCAATGGCTAGCCCATTGACGGTGTGGAGGGAGCCGCGCAATTTCTTGCGCTTTTTCTTTGGCTGCTCTGCCAGCCGCTGTGCCCATTCAGGGTCGTACGTCTTCCAGACGGACGAGTCGGGCTCCCATCCATCTGGGACACCATACGCAGAGTCGGAAGGTGCGCTCTTGTAAGGACCCGGCCTTTGGCCGGCTACTTACCGGTAGAACCTTCTTCCGAGCCCGAGCCTTGTGATATTCATGCCCGAGTACATATGATACTTATCCGTGCCCGAGCCCGATCCCGAGCTTGAACTCATATCCGACCTTGATCCCATGCCCGTATCCCCTTAGTTACTGATTCCGCTCCATCACGCATCATTCGTATATTACCTCGCCCTGACCTCGGTCTCCTGACCTCGCCCTGACCTCCACTAATCCGTTCGCCCCTGACTTGCACCTCGTCCGTATATAACCCCCTTGTATGCATTCCTACTCCTCAGTCTGAAAATCAACTATCGTGTCCCTTCGATCCCTAGCTAGTTTCTACGCCTCGCCTCTTAAGCCAGAACCTCGCCTCTTATTCGTTTACCTCCGAAATTGGGACTCGTGCGTAGGGTCGGCGCAGCACATAAGCTGAAGCCAAGTCCCTCTCCGACTTCCCCATCCAAACCTCGCCCCGTAACCTCGGACCTTGCCTCGGGTTTCGTTCCCGACCTCGGTCAACCTTACGACGGATCGTATCGTAACAGTATTTTCAGACTGCTTACACCCTACGTATCCCTTTTTTCACGATGTCCATGATAACTCGTTCTCGCACCCTTCGGGGTATCTCAGAACAGCGACGTTTCTCGGAAGCCCCCGATGATTCACCCCCGTCCCCGGGGATACCCCTCGCAGACCCCGCCGAGCCTAGTAACAAAGGCAAAGGTAGGGCTAACCTCGGTGACCCTCCAGGTGATCCAGGTGATGGCTCTAGAAGTTCTGACAACGATCGGGACCTCCCCAACCTTCCGCCCGAGGACCTCGGTGACCTCGAGGACAACGAGCTTATGCGTCGAGTGTTCATCAAACTCGCGAAACCTCGCGAATCCGAAGCACGAGCCAAGGTCAAGGAACCGGATAGTTATGACGGTACTGACCAAGCCAAGCTTCGCACTTTCTTCCTTCAATGTGTACTCAACTTCAGAGATCGCCCCACCGCGTTCAAGACTGGGGCCTCAAAGGTGCAGTATGCTATTTCTTACCTGTCCGGCTCGGCTCTGCAATATTTCGAGCCGGCGATCCTCGGCGAAGTCCAACCCGAGCCAGATTGGCTCGAGGACTGGGACAGCTTCAAGGCCGAGCTCGAGCTTAACTTCGGCCCATACGACAACGCGGCCCAAGCCGAGATTGACCTCGAGAAGATCGTTATGAAAGAGCACCACAAGGCCGCGCGATTCTTTATCGATTTCGCCCGAGCTTCGACTCGGACTCAGTGGAACGACGCGGCCCTCCGACACTTTGCCTACAAGGGCTTGGCCAAACGGATCAAGGACGACTTACTTCACTTCCCTCGATTCCGCAGCCTCGCCGAGCTTAGGAACTTCGCGCTGGAATGCGATAGCCGTTACTGGGAGCGAAAGGAATACGACGCCATGATCAATGGTCGTAGCTCCCAGCCTGCACGCACCACTAATCAGTCCAGTAGCAATGCCACTAACAACCACCAGTCTTCCAGTGGTTCCAATAACAATAAGAACCGCAACAAGACTAACAACAGCGGCAAGGGTTCCAACGACAACAACTCTTCGAACAACAAGAGCCAGCCCAACATTTCGAGCAAACTCGGAAAGGATGGCAAACTGCTTCCCGAGGAGCGCCAACGCCGGGTCGACCAAGGACTTTGTCTGCTTTGCGGCACCAAAGGTCACGTCGTCAAGGACTGCCCGAAGAACAAGTCTACCAATAGTAGCGGTTCTAAAGGTCGGGCAACGAAGACCCCTAACGAGGGGACTTCAGCCTCCATTACGGAGGTGAAAAAATAGGTAGCAACCTCGGAACCACACGATCCGAGGATTGCGGTAACCTCACCCGTGTGCTCAGACTCAGCGCCGCTTCTCATTCATTGTCCAAAGATTCCCTTAATGTAGATCTAACCTCGCCTTCGCTGCCCAACGTCGCTTTTGTTGCATTAGTTGACTGCGGGTCCTCAGACTGTTTTATTGAATCCAGATTTGTCCAGAAGTACTCCATGCCTGCTTATCCTGTCTCTCCTATACCCTTGAAACTATTTGACGGTAGTACTAACACTACCATTACCCAAGCTCTAGACCTCTGCATTTGCTTTCCGACCGGCGAACAACAATGGGTTACCTTCTACGTAACCTCGCTCGACTCAAGTTGCTCGATGGTACTTGGCCACAACTGGCTCACCCGCTACAATCCGTCGATTGACTGGGTATTGGGCAGTATTACTTTCAAGACCATCGACCTAACAACGACTCCAGCGACCCCGGCGACGTCAGCCCGCTCAGCTTCGGCTACGACTTCGACCTCGCCTACGGCATCTTCGCCCCCGCCTCCGACCTCGCTTCCGAAGTTGCAAGCACCCCTCGTTTCCCTAATCAATGCACCCGCTTTCATGCGCGCATCTAGATTGGAAGGGTCCGAAGTGTTTCAGCTCAATTTGGCTTCGCCTGAGCTCCTCGCCAGAGGGGCAACATCGGGAGGAAGCTCTTCCGAGCTTCCTGAGAACGTTAAGAAACATGTTCCTGAAGTATATCACGAATTTGCAGATGTGTTCAGCAAAGCACGCGCTGACACTCTAGCTCCCCACCGACCTCACGATATCAAAATCAACCTCGAAGAAGGGACCTCGCCACCTATCGGTCCCATCTACTCTCTCTCAGCTTCCGAACTCAAAGCACTACGCGAGTTCATCGACGAGCATTTAAACATCGGTTTCATCCGACCTTCACGCTCGCCTCATGGTGCACCGGTATTGTTCGTTCGCAAAAAAGATGGCTCACTTCGGTTGTGTGTCGACTTCCGAGGTTTGAACAAAATCTCAAAAAAAGATCGGTATCCATTGCCATTGATTGCTGACTTACTTGATGCTCCAAAGAATGCTCGCATCTATACGAAAATTGACCTTCGTCACGCTTACCACCTCGTACGGGTGGCCGAGGGTGACGAATGGAAGACCGCCTTCAGGACTCGCTATGGGTCGTTCGAATGGTTGGTCATGCCATTTGGTCTCACTAATGGCCCTGCTGCCTTCCAGAGATTCATGAACGAGGTGTTCGCCGACCTTTTGGACGTTTGTGTGGTGGTATACTTGGATGACATTCTAATCTACTCCAGTGACCCCTCCAAACATGTTGAACATGTCAAGGAAGTCTTGCGACGACTACGACTCAACAACCTCTTCGCCAAAGAAGACAAATGCGAGTTCCATCGCGACTCGGTTGAATTCCTCGGCTACATACTCTCTCCCGAGGGCCTCACTATGGCAGATGACAAAGTAAAGGTCATTCAAGACTGGCCTGAACCTCGCAAAGTTCGCGACATCCAATCCTTCCTCGGCTTCGCCAACTTCTACCGACGTTTCATTCACAACTACTCCGACATCACCATTCCTCTCACCCGACTTACCCGCAAGGGTACCCCTTGGAATTTTTCCGAGGATTGTCGACGGGCTTTCAACCTGTTGAAGAGGGCGTTCACTACCGCCCCTATCCTTACTCACTGGATTCCTGACCTTCCACTGATCGTAGAGACTGATGCATCAGATTATGCCTTAGCGGCAATCTTATCACTACGAACCTCGGAAGGCGAACTTCATCCCGTCGCTTTCCACTCCCGCACATTCACCTCTACCGAGCTCAACTACGATGTTCACGACAAGGAGCTCCTCGCCATTTTTGAAGCCTTTCAACGCTGGCGACACTACCTAGAGGGCTCAGGCGAACCAGTTGACGTTATCACCGATCACAAGAACCTCGAATACTTTTCAACTACGAAGCTCTTGACCCGTCGTCAAGCTCGGTGGTCGGAATACCTTTCCCAGTTCAACCTCGCCATACGCTTCCGACCTGGTCGCCTCGGAACGAAGCCTGACTCTCTCACCAGACGATGGGACGTCTACCTTAAAGAGGGGAATAGCGACTATGCCACCATAAACCCGCAGAACCTACGGCCAGTGTTTACTCAGCACCAGCTGGCATCGTCCCTTAGAGCCACTAACCTCGCTCCCATCGTACTCCGAGCCGCTTCACTGCTTGATACCGAGCAGATCCGAGCTGACATACTAGCAAACCTCCCCTCGGACCCCATAGCCAAGTCGCACCTCGGCTTGGTTAATGACCCGAGGTGGACCACAGACCCCGAGGGATTTCTCAAACTTGACAACCGAACCTATGTTCCAGCGGCCCAAGACCTTCGACTTCGCATCCTGCAATACAAGCACGATCACATTCTCTCGGGACACTTCGGGGTCAACAAGACCTTGGAGCTGATCCGACGAGACTATACTTGGCCAGGGATTAGATCCTTTGTCAAGGAGTATTGCAAGACGTGTACCACTTGTATGCGAAGCAAGCCGCAACGTCACAAACCCTATGGTCTCCTCAAGCAACTTCCTGTTCCCGAGAAACCTTGGAATTCCATCTCTATGGATTTCATTGAGCAACTCCCCCCTTCATCCGAGTTCACCTCCATCCTAATGATTGTTGACCGCTTCACTAAGCAGGTTATCTTCATTCCAACCACAGACAAGATAACCTCGCAGGAGCTCGCTCACCTCTTCGTTCTTCATGTCTTTTCAAAGCATGGAGTCCCCTCGCACGTCACCTCGGACAGGGGTTCCGAGTTTGTTTCGCACTTCTGGCGTTCCCTAGGGAAAGCTTTGGACATGCGGTTGCATTTCACCTCGGGATATCATCCCGAGGGTGACGGTCAGACCGAGCGTGCTAACCAAACTTTGGAACAGTACCTCAGGATCTATTGCAACTATCAGCAGTCCAATTGGGCTTCGCTCCTTCCCCTAGCCAAGTTCGCCTACAACAACGCGCCGAGCGCAACCACCGGCGTCTCCCCATTCTTTGCCAATAAAGGCTACCATCCGAACCTCGCAGTTCACCCCGAGCGCGACCTCGCCTCGGCACGAGCCCGAGACTTCGTGATTGACCTGGACGAGCTTCACCAAGAACTTCGCCACGCCATCCTCGAGGCTCAGAAAACTTACCAAGCCTCGGCCGATGTTCGTCGCAAGCCCGCTCCTGATTTCCAAGTAGGATCCCTCGCTTTTGTAAAGGCACAGTACTTTCGAACAACTCGGCCTACCAAGAAGCTCGCCGAGAAGTTCTTGGGTCCTTTTGAAATCATTTCCCGAGCGGGTACTCACTCCTTCACCCTTCGACTTCCAGAACACATGCATTCAGTCCATCCGGTCTTCCACGTATCTATGCTCGAACCAGCCTCGCCCAACACCATACCAAACCGAGTTCAGCCGCCTCCGCCCCCAGTCGTTATCGACGGCGAACCCGAGTTCGAGGTTTCCGAAATCCTCGACTCGAAGATCGATAATAGGCGCAAGAGCTGCAAATTACTCTACCTTGTTAGGTGGACTGGTTACGAAGGTACCGACGAAGAAACCTCGTGGATCCTCGCTTCCGAGCTTGATCATGCCTCGGAGCTGGTCACGGAATTCCATGACTCTTACCCGGGCAAGCCCGGCCCCTTGACTGCTCTATGATCGTTTTCCCTGTTAATCCCCATGACCCCGGTAGTTAGATGACAAAAACCCTTCAAAACAAAATCGATAAAATCCAAGAAAAGTCTATTATTCCATTTACTAGTTATTCCACCATCCTCATATCCTCTCCCTCGCTCTCCTCGCTCCCCTCGCCTGACTCCTCCTCATTACTGCTACTACTTCGCTCCACCAGACCCCCATGTCCCCCATAATCCGCCAAGTCTCTCGCCCCCTGCATCCGCTTCAAATAATTCCGCCTCCTCCTTATCCTCATGAACTCCACGTCCGCCCTGCTCATCCTGTCATTCGCAGCCCTAAACTCCCCTAGCAACTCGCACACCCTCTCCCCAACCTCGCCAACCTTCTGTCCCACATCCCTCACCGCCGCTATCAACTCCCTCATCTCCGCACTTCGCTCCGATCTTTTCGTCTTCTTGTCCTTTTTCGCCCTCCGACCTCCAACCTCGGTTTCCTCCCCCTCAGTCTGCCTCGCTTCCCCGACCTCTGTCTCCTCACGCTGCCTCACTTCCCCAGTCTCCTTACCCTTCTCCTCGCTCAACCTCGCTTCCATCCGCTCTACCCTCATCTCGAGGTTCCTCTCGACCCAATCACTCGAGTCGTCGTCCTCTGCAACTTCGTCCTGAACCTTGGCCTCTTTCCTCGGCCTCGGTCCATCCTCGGCCTCCTCGCTCCTCGCTCGCTTCTTACTCGCGGTACCCGCCTGACCCTTGCCTGGGGTTGCCTTGCTGCGGCGACCTTGGGCGATACTACAACCCAAGGAACGGGTCCTGCACCACACGCAAGCACCCTGGTCGGCGAGGCCGAAGTCGAGACTAACGGCCCGAAGGCACGTATAGTCGCGCTCTTCGCAGCGCGCGCACCTCGCCTCGGCCTTGGTCGCGAGCTGCCACTCGCGAGGTCCCCCGTCGGCGAGCTTGTACCCGTATAGGGACAAGTCGGTCGGGTGGTAGGAGAATAACATGCGTTTATACTAGACAAATCAGCAGCGCCCATTATTAGACGACTACGGTACTCACCTTCTTTCCACTCGGTCCTTCCTGCCACGGCTGCCGCATGTCGATGGCCCCCGTCTCATCAATTGGCAATGTGCCAACCTCGGGTCGATCCTCGGGCGTAACCTCGCCTGAGGCTCCGTTCTCCTCAGACAACAAAGTCTGGTCGAACGCGTTGTTCACGCTGTTCTCGTCGACGGCTGAGCTGAAGAGGGCTTGAGGGCGCACCATATTAGTTGGCAATGGGGTTCGCTGCCTCCTACCCACCCTTTTATCCAACCTCGGCTACGATTTAAGCTTCGCCTTTCCGGCTACTTAACATCGGACCGAGATCTAGATTCAAGGATAGGCGAACCCTGTTCACATTACGGCCTCGAGGGTCTCGGCCATGAGGGGGGAATACTGTAAGGACCCGGCCTTTGGCCGGCTACTTACCGGTAGAACCTTCTTCCGAGCCCGAGCCTTGTGATATTCATGCCCGAGTACATATGATACTTATCCGTGCCCGAGCCCGATCCCGAGCTTGAACTCATATCCGACCTTGATCCCATGCCCGTATCCCCTTAGTTACTGATTCCGCTCCATCACGCATCATTCGTATATTACCTCGCCCTGACCTCGGTCTCCTGACCTCGCCCTGACCTCCACTAATCCGTTCGCCCCTGACTTGCACCTCGTCCGTATATAACCCCCTTGTATGCATTCCTACTCCTCAGTCTGAAAATCAACTATCGTGTCCCTTCGATCCCTAGCTAGTTTCTACGCCTCGCCTCTTAAGCCAGAACCTCGCCTCTTATTCATTTACCTCCGAAATTGGGACTCGTGCGTAGGGTCGGCGCAGCACATAAGCTGAAGCCAAGTCCCTCTCCGACTTCCCCATCCAAACCTCGCCCCGTAACCTCGGACCTTGCCTCGGGTTTCGTTCCCGACCTCGGTCAACCTTACGACGGATCGTATCGTAACAGCTCTGCCCTTCCGTCGTTGTCGTGGTCGGAGTCGGCGCCGACAATCGGGACGCTAGCCCCGAGGTTGCGCACGCCGGCAACGGCGCCGTTGCGTGAGGTGAAGATGGCCCGGCCACTGGGTCCGTGGCCGGGTCATGTCGCGGCCTTTTTGAGGCAGCGTGGACCAGGGTAACCTGGAGCTGGGCTGCACTCAGCTGCTGCTCCAGTTCCTTGATCCTGGCGTGCTCGGTTACGAGCGCATCGTCGCGGTCCTCGACCGCGCGTTCTAGCTCCTTGACCTCTTTTTTGAGGTCGTGGACGTCCCGGAGGGGCTCTTCTCGCGCGTCACGTGCGATGCCCCTTGGGAGCCATCCCCAAGCTGCATCGACGGTGTCGCTGATGTCTTCATCCCGCAACTTGACCTTGCGGGTGCCGGTCGCGGCCCTAAGGTGCGCGGCGTAGTCCACACACGTTGCGCAATCATCCAGGTGGACGATGACGAGGGCGTCCTCCCATCCCACGATCATCCAGTGCTCCTTGTCTATCGGAGCACGGAGAATGTCAGCGGCCCATTGTCTCGGGGCCGTTGTTCGCGTTGTGGACGTTGACGGGTCAACGTCCATCCCATCTTTGGGGGGCATCATCTTCGTGGGTAGATGATGGTGGTGGTTGCTTCCAAGAAGCGATGCGCCCTCGGAAAGATCCGAGGTGAAAATTTAACCGTGCCGTGGCCGGCGCGTAACGTGGTCTGCACATGACAGCGTCTCTCTTGAGCTGATTCTTAGTCCAGATCAGCCCGTCCCAGATCCCGAATCTCGGGTGCGCATCCAGGTGCGCCATGATCTTTGTGAACATGGTGTCCCTATGGTACACGTCTCGTAGGACCTTAGACAGGTCTACGCCTTGCTCGACGATCCGGCGCAGGGGTGCGCCGTCATTCCCTGTGGCGATGGCTCTGACGTCATCGTCATCGTCGCTGGACACGGCGACGTTCGCGGGCTCTGGTGAGCCCTCGTTTAATGCGGCAGCTTCCGTTACTCTCGCCTCTGTCTTCTCAGCGAGGCGTTTAGAGCGTCTTGTCGCCGCTGTTCGCAGCTCGACATACTGGTCGGTGGGCAATAAGTCACTGTCCGGGTCTAAACGCGCATCCGCGTTCACGAAGACATGGTCCGGGTGATTGTCATCACTCGTGTCGCTCTCGTAGTAGCGCGACAGGCAGTCCGCTACCTTGTTCTCTACACCGTCTACATGAACGGTGTTGAAATTGAACCGGGATAGAAACTCCCACCATCTGACCTGTCGGTCAGATAGGCTCTTTTGGGTCTCGAAGTGTTGTAAACTGGCATATATTAGTTCATCTCTTTACTATGTCAGCGCTGCCTGTATTGCGAACCGGCATTTTCCCAGGACTATCCGCTTTAGGATACACCTATTTAGTTCCCACTCCACTGTCCCCTGACCGAGCACTCGCATATGCATCTGTACGCATAAGTAGCTAGCTCAGTAGCTACAATGAATCTATCAGTTTCAGCCCTTTCAGCTGCACTGCAGCTCTGTTTAGTGTTACAGCTAGAGTTAGCTAACACTCGAGTTCTGTTCCAGCCTTTGTCTCTCTCCACCTCCCTCCTCGCATTCTAACAACACGAAGTACTCGAGTCCCTTGTGGTCTGTGACGAGGGTGAACATTCACCCCAGCAGTTTGTCCTCCCATTTCATGAGAGCCTTGAGCACCGCGATCGTCTCGTGCTCGTGAGTCCGGTAGTGTTGCTGAGCAACGCTGAACTTCTTTGACAAGAAGCCAGCTGGTCGACAAGTTTTCCAGTCAGGACCTTGGCCATAGACCGCACCGACGCCGGCTTTTGATCCGTCGGTGATCACCCAGATCGGCTCTGGGCACCTTGCATCTACTGGACGCAGGATCGGGGCCTTACAGGCCAACGCCTTAATGCTTTGCCAGCATTTGTCGAGCAGTGGTGTCCATTCGAATGGACGGTTATTACGCGCACAGCCCGATAGCGGGGTGGTATATGTGCTAACATCTGGCATGTAGTGTGCCAGATACTGTACGAGCCCGAGGAAATGCTGGACGTCGTTGAACGTCCGTGGCCTGCGCCACTCGCGGATGCGTTGCATCTTATCCTCGTCGGCATGTACCCCTCAGCCATCGATCATATGGCCGAGGCACTCCATTCGGATGGAGTAGAGGTCCACCTTTTTCTTGCTCAGAAAGAGGTGGTTCTTCCTCAGTCTGTCAAAGACGATGTAGAGGTGCTCTTCATGCTCTTGTATTGAGAGCGAGAATATGAAGATGTCATCCATGTATACATGGACGAAGCAACCTATGCAGTCGCGGAAAATGGCTGTCATCAGCCATTGGAATGTTGATGGGGCGTTACAGTCCCCCATCTGTATCACCTGGCTCCTGAAGGTGCCGAGGATCGTGGCAAAGGCTGTCTTTGCTACGTGATCCGGATGGATCCGGATCTGCTCATATGCTTCTGACATATCAAGTTTAGTTCGATATTGGCAGCGAGCCATGTCGCTGCGTATGATATCCTGATCCGGGAAGGGCGTGACGTCCTTCACCGTGTTTTCATTCTGCTGGCGCAGATCGAAGACGGTTCTCAATGTACCGTTCTTCTTCGGCACACACAGCATGGGCACTGCCTGCTGCGCTACTGCCGGAATCCACCACTTTGCAGTGGTGTATCGTTCTATCTTTGCCGACAGTTCCTCTCGGAAGTGTTCGGGGCATTTCGGTAGTCGATACCACATGTGCTTGTTGGGATCGATGAGGTTGATCTCATGGTTGATCTCCCACAGTGGCGGGAGTTCTAATGGAATTCCACTGACTAGGTCAGTGATTCTTTCCATCCATTCCTCGCGGAGGTGAGGAAGGTCATCATCCGTGAGGATGATGGTAGTGGTTGGCTTAGAAGCCATTAGGCGCTGTTGGCGTCTATTAGGTCCCACGGCGCATGGGCCCACTTTCCTCTTTCCCATCGCTTTCACCATTAGGTGAGAGCGTCTCTCCCTACGACTGTAGGGTGAGTTCGAGGACGAGTTGTCCCGCGACTCGTCCTCCTGGCTTCAATGAGCCAGGTTCGGCGTCGGCGCTTGGGTGATCCTGCTCACCCGTGGCCCTTTGTCCTCGTTCTTCGATTCATCGTCGTCGAATGAGACCTTGCCCGTGGGGATCACCTCGTTTCCCTTGCGGATCGTCCCTGGGCTCAAGAAGTCCAGGGTTATGCCGAATCTCCTTAGGAACGGTGTCCCTAGGATCGCGTCGTAATATTCGACGTTTGCTACGTCGAAGTATTCGTCGTATGTCCCACAACGAAACTTGATGGTCGTGTTCGTTCCATAGTTGATCGTGGAACAGCTGCCTATGCAGGCTAGCTGCAGCGCGATTGGTTGCTCCAGGGAGAACGTCTTCATTCTGGTAGCTCGCGTGAATTCGGGGGACAGCAGTACCCCTTCGCTGCCGCTATCTAGCAGGCAGTGGGCTTTTACGCCGTTTATTTCCCAGTACCCCGATAGGGTACGGTTCTCACTACGCGGACGTGTTGGCCGCGTTCTGTGTTTGCTTCGGTGGTGATACACCGGCTTGGCCACCTTGTCTGGCGTGACCGATGTGCGTGCTGCCATGACTTTCGTGGCGGTTTCGTCTTCCAGCGCCAATCTGATCACGCTGGACCTGTAGGTGGTGTCCTCCACCTCTTCGTCCCATTCATAGTATTGGGACGGCTCAGGGTCCCACTCTTCAGCAGGCGTGTCTCCGTTATCCGGAGTGTCGTTGGGTTGGGGATCACCCTCCCCCTCTTCATCAATCTGTTGAAGAGAGCTTTGATCAGGATCCGTCTCCGGATCCTCAGCTTCACCGTCGTGCCTCACGGCCGCTGTCCTTATACCGGACCTAAGCCGGGGGCATTCTGCCTTCTTGTGGCCAGGTTGGCCACATTCAAAGCATGTGGTGTTGCTTTGGCTGCCGCTGGGCCTGTCGTTGGGCCGGCCTGACGTTTTCGTCGGTGGGGCAGGTCGTGGGGACGATCCTGACGCTTGAGGCTGTTTAGCTTCAGGCGGGTGTCCAGCTTGTGCTGGGCGTGAGGGCGGTAGCCGTTGACCTGTTCCGCTTCTTGCGAACAGGCTGGGCCTGGTCAGGCCCATTTGTGTCAACGGCTTGCTCCCTGTGAGCCAGGCGGCGCTTGCCGTTGCTGCTGCGCTTTCTGCATGGCGCATCCCCATGTGTATCGGGATGCCTCCTCGATCATCCGGGCCGTCTCGAAGAGTTGCTCTATTGAGCTGCTCTCGGCATTATAGCCCTTTTTGAGGACCTCGTTGCGCAGCATTTTGCGTAGCACCGAGACAAACTGTCTCCAGAACGTGTACTCGTCTGGCGGCTGTATCATACGTGCCAGGTATTTCGTGAGCTCGTTCAGCATCTCCTGAACGGTTTTCATGCCTTGCATGACCGCGTCAAACTTATTCGATGCGTGATGGTATGTCAGTGTGTGCAGGAACCTCTTTTGAAGGCCTTGCATCACAGATTCCAGCATCCAGCTGCGGACCTGGCGATCGAAGCGTTCAACGTTTCGAAGGAACCATTCCTGGGCTTCGCCGGTGAGGCGAGTGCCCACATAGCCGACCTGCATGTCGATGCTGGTTGGTCCTAGGAGGCAATTCATTTTCAGCCATCGTAGGATGGCTGCCATGAAGATTTCAAACTCTTCGAGGTCCGATCCCCCTGCATATGGCTCGGGGTGGGCCAATTTTACGCTGGCCTTCGCTAGCACAGACTTCTCCGGGTCTGTGTCCGCGGCGTCTGCCAACGCCACGCGGATCATCCGCGTGATCCCGTCGTACGGCTCCATTGGTACGACGTCGGCCTGGTCAGGGATTCCCTGGCCTTCCGTTGGGGCCATGGATCGCTCGCGCGGTTGTGACGCCGGGTAGGCTGTTATATGCCCTGACGGGCCCCGGGCCCGGATTGGGCTCAGGATCGGGAGCATTTTGTGCTCTCAGTTCCAGGGGTGTTTTGTGCCTGGTGTCCCCGGTCAGTCCCACGTTGCGAATCCATAGCCTGCTGTTGTAGGCTGCGCGTGCTTGCCGTGCGTCCTGTACGGCTTGCGTGAGCTGCTCGTCGGGCAGCTGAGCGGTGTGGCTGTGGGCCACCGTCTCTTCGGCGTTATTTGCTAGTAGCTCAAGTGCCCGTGTGTGGCGGCGCGCAACTGCGGCTTCTTTACGCTGCCAGTGTGCGACTTCGAGCTCTAAGCTCTCGGTCGTCGTTTCAGAGTCAGGCTCTGAGGCGACCTGATCCCTAACGATCTGTTGGATCGTTTTACGGCTGTCCATTGGGGCAGCCGGTTGCTCCTGAGGTTCGTTCCCGAACCTTACGTCCTGTTCGACCAGGACAGCTGGCGGGCATTCGCTGTTTGTCTCGCTCCTTTCGGCGCGCATCGCGAATGCGTTCGTTAGCTGCGGACTGTCGCGAGCTCGGACGAGTTGCGTCGCGTTCCCCACGTGGGCGGAGTGCTTTCTGGACGTCCTCCAGCATGGCTGCGTCTTGCAGCCTGACCTCCTCCACCTGGTGGAGTTCCTGCCGATTGCCATTAGGGCGGCGGCGGCGTTGTCAAGCTGCGATGCCAGCTGATCGTGCTTGTGGCGCGTCAGCGTACTTCGGTACAGCGCAGCCTGCACCTGTTTGTTCAGGGCCTCTGCCATCTCGTGGTCGATGGCGTGAGCCCTCGAGCTCTTGCGACTAGAGCTTGAGTATTCCGAGTCCTGACCATCGTCTGGGGCTCGTCTCTTTTGCCATCATTGTCAGGGGACACCCTGTTTTCCATTTCCAGTTCCGACACCACACCCAGTTCCGACTCCATTTCCGACTCCGCTTCCGGTTCCGATTCCATCTCCGCATCCGCTTTCGGGAACAATTCCGCTTCTGGGAGAACTTCCACCAGTTCCGTTCGCCTTGCCAGTTCCACTCCAATTTCCGACTTCCGCCCCGGAACAGTGTCGGAAATCAAGCGACTCGCATAATAGGTGGCATCAAGGGTCGATCAAGGGTCAGGGGGATGCAGGGTTGATGGCGGGTGCCAAGTGTTGTCCCTGGCTGCGCAGCGTAGTATAATACGGGCTCGCTGACATTGGGGGTCCTTAGACTTTTCTCTTTGGATTTCCCCTTGTCAGGTGAGAACCCCCTCTCTTGTATGCTCTGTTCATTTATACATACTTTGGATTTCCCCTTGTCAGTTGTGTGGTAGCGTGATCTCCACGACTAGCCAGGGTTGCCCTTACAGCAGAAAAGTCTCTCCCCTAGAGGACCGGCGGTCGTACTGCGCGTTGCATTCGCCATAGGTGCGTTCGGAATCGGAGACAGCGACTCGGAGATCGCAACCTCTTCCGCACATACAGCGTACGACAGCCCCTCTTCTTACGTCGAGCTCCCAACCCCGGAAATCCCGTCCTATATTTCTCCTTCCAACATGGATCCGGACGATCGTCTTCGGAATATGGAAGAGGAATTGACGCGGAACCGGATGAAGACCGACGCGATTGAAACAGCCTTACAAGCGATTTTGGCTAAGTTAGATATTCCACAAGGTGGTGGAAATGAAATGCTGGATGATCCGGATTTCGGAAAAGCGGAACTAGCGGAAAAGAGGATGTCCGCGAAGTTAGCAAAGGTCAAACCCGCAACTCCGGCGGACTTTGACGGAGATCGGGAGAAGGGACGCGCATTCTTCAATACATGCAGCATCTACTTCGCAATTGTCGGAGACCTCTTTCCGAACGACCAGGCTCGGATTCACTGGACGTTGTCCTTTTTCAAATCGGACCGCGCAGCCCGTTTTGCAAACAAGGTGATCCGACATGAAGCAAAGGGCAAGGGGAACTACTTCCGGGACTGGGACGTGTTCGAGAAAACATTTTCCGACCAGTTCTGCCCGAAAAACGAGCAGCTCACAGCCCTTACAAAGCTCGAGGGGACGAGCTGGTACCAGGCCAAAGATCCGGTCGATGACTACATCGATCGCTTCCAGGAGCTCATCGACCTTGCGGAATATGACGACGACAAGACGATCGTCATCAAATTCCGACGAGGACTCGATCCGACGCTCCAGAACCAAGTTGCGCTGCTTGGGGATGGAGCTCCGGATTTTGATGACCCGGAAGGGTGGTACCAAGCTGCGCAGAAGGTTTCTCGGAACAGGGAGGCAAATGAGGCCTTTGTGGAGACGAGCCGGAACATGACACGCAGTTCCACTCGTCCTACTCCACCTGTGCCAAAACCCGGAAGCGCATTCATTCCCACACGGAAATTATTTCCGATGCTTGCTCCGCCTGCTCCTATTAGGAACCATAGCCCTCCTCCCTCGAAGAGTGGCCCTGCCCCGATGGATGTTGACCGCATGCGCGGAAAAGGCCACGGAACTATCACCTGCTTCCGCTGCCGACAACCAGGCCACTACGCTCGCGAGTGCCCCCAAGCCTTTGATATCCGGCTTATGACCACAGAGGAGAAACTCGAGATCCTTCCAGAGTTCCTCGCGCTTGCAGACATAAATGGAGTGCCCACTGCGGAAGTGCTTTCCGAAAATGCGGAACATGGTCTACCGGAAGCGGAAGATGCATCGGATTTTGTGACACGCAGCGGGTGAGATGTGTGCCCCTGCTGCCTGTACATAACCGGTTTGCCTGTCTTGAAGTAGAGAATGAAAAGCCCCCACTCCCCTCACTTCGTACAGACCCACCGGATAAAGTCACACAAAAACCAAATCTGACACCCCATCCATCCCGCATCCGCCCTTGGGAGAGACGCCTTCCGAAGCGCTATGTTGTTGCTGCCACCCCTGGCCCCAAGTCACTAGTCATTAAGGTGGAGATCCAGACGACAGATACGGCGGAAGTCAAATCCGGACCCGCCCTTGTCGATTGCGGGGCCACTGGTCAGTTTATGGACCGGGACTATGTGGAACGGAACCGACTGACCACGCGGAAGTTGCAACGTGCAATCCCGGTGTTCAATGTGGATGGAAGCCCCAATGAGGCAGGGTCCATCACGGAGATAGTAGACACAATTCTCCGCTACGATGGACACTCGGAACGCACTTCCTTTGCAGTCACCAGCCTGGGGAAGCAGGACATCATCCTCGGGTTTACCTGGCTTCAGGAGCACAACCCGGAGATCAATTGGCAGACTCGGAAGGTACTGATGAGTCGATGTCCAGCCAAGTGTCACATGTGCAGGTCGGAACTGCGGAAGGAGCGCCAGGAGCAGCGGAAGACTGAACGGCTCATACAGACATGTCGTTCTGGCCCCCATCCACTGCTTGCAGAAGAAGACTCGGAAGCGGAATTTGAATCGGATTCCACTTCCGATTCCGATTCCGATTCCGATCCCGACGTCATCCGACTCGACCCGGAAGACATCCTGGCGGAAGGGGAGCGCTTGCTGTACGTAAACCTTCCGCCGGAGGCGGAACACATCCGCGCCACCGGAAATATTTCGCAACGCCTTGCTGAAGCCTCCAAGAGGCATGATAGAGTAGAGGCGGAAATTCCGGAGTACCTGCGAGAGTTCGAGGACGTCTTTTCCAAGGAGTCGTTTGATACCCTGCCTCCACGGAAGCTGTGGGACCACGCCATCGAGTTGGAGCCTGGGTCAAAGCCCACCAACTGCAAGGTCTACCCGCTGTCACCCAAGGAGCAGGTAGAGCTCGATGCGTTCCTTGCGGAAAACCTCCGTACAGGAAGGATCCTCCCCTCCAAGTCACCCATGGCATCTCCGGTGTTCTTCATCAAGAAGAAGGATGGCTCGCTCAGACTTGTGCAGGACTACCGGGCCTTGAATGCGATCACGATCAAGAACCGGTACCCCATTCCACTCATTTCCGAACTGATCACACAACTCCGCGGGGCGAGGTACTTCACTAAGCTGGATGTCCGCTGGGGCTTCAACAATGTCCGGATCCGGGAGGGAGACGAGTGGAAGGCCGCATTCCGCACCAATCGAGGACTCTTTGAGCCACAGGTCATGTTCTTTGGCCTCACCAACAGTCCCGCCACATTCCAGACGATGATGAATGACATTTTCCGTGACATGATAGCAGAAGGGGTTGTCTGCGTCTACCTCGATGACATCCTCATTTTCACGAAAACAATGTCCGAACATCGGGAAGTCGTGCGGAGAGTGCTGGAACGGCTCCGGGAGTACAACCTGTGTCTCAAGCCGGAAAAGTGCGAATTTGAGCGGACGCGGATAGAGTATCTTGGGGTGATTGTGTCGGAAGGAAAGGTGGAAATGGACCCAGTCAAAGTTTCCGGTGTATCAGATTGGCCCGTGCCGCGAAACAAGAAGGAGGTCCAGTCCTTCATTGGGTTTGTCAATTTCTACCGGCGGTTCATCAAGGACTTCTCCTGCCACGCCCGTGCCCTCTTCGACCTCACCAAGAAGGAGGTTGGATGGCGGTGGGGAGAGCCGGAACAGACTTCCTTTGACAAACTCAAGGAGCTGATCACTTCCGCCCCGGTCCTGATCTTTCCCGACGACTCTCGCCCTTATCGAGTCGAGGTGGATTCTTCCGACGCAGCTACCGGAGCGGTCTTGTCACAGCAGTCATCGGAAGATGGTGGGGGGTGGCATCCGATTGCCTTCTTCTCTAAGAGCCTTAGTCCGGTCGAGCGGAACTATGAGATCCATGACAAGGAGATGCTGGCAATCATCCGAGCGCTGGAGGAGTGGCGACACTTCCTCGAGGGTGCTCTATGCCCTTTTGAGATCTGGACAGACCACAAGAACCTCGAGTATTTCCGCACGGCTAAGAAGCTGAACCGACGACAAGCACGGTGGTCCCTACACCTGTCCCGGTTTGACTTCATGCTCCACCACCGCCCCGGCCGCACCATGGGCAAGCCCGATGCCCTATCCCGCCGCGCGGATCACGGAAGCGGAAGTGGAGACAACGCGGATATGACACTGCTCCGCCCAAGTCTCTTTGCAATCCGTGCCCTAGAAGGAGTAACTGCAGTTGGGGCGGAAGCGGAAATGCTCCGAGATATCCGGAGGCAGTACCGGAATGGAGAGAAGGAGGAGTCGGTGGTGAAGGCAGTGGAGGAACTCCGGAAGGGGCACTCACGGTCTGTACGGGCAGCGGAATGGTCGGAACGTGATGGACTGCTCCACTTCAGAGGCAAGGTCTATGTTCCGGGTGGGGCGGACCTCCGCCGTCGCATCGTGTCCCAGCACCATGACACACGGGTCGCTGGGCATGCTGGCAGGTGGAAGACGCTGGAGTTAGTGGCTCGGAATTACTGGTGGCCTCAGATGTCCCGCTACATCGGACAGTACGTGAAGACGTGTGACCTTTGTCTCCGAACCAAAGCGCAACGACGTCCGCCCGTCGGAGAACTTGTTCCGCTCCCGATTCCCGAATCCCGCTGGGACACCATCAGTGTCGACTTCATCGTTGAACTCCCAGAGTCTCATGGCTACGACGCGATCATGAACGTCGTGGATTCGGTGAGCAAGGTGTCCCACTTCATTCCGACGCACACGACGATCACAGCCCTCGGAGCGGCCCGCCTGTTCCTTGCACATGTCTGGAAGTTGCATGGGCTCCCGAAGCAAGTCGTTTCCGACCGAGGTCCGCAGTTTGTCGCGGAACTGACTCGGGAGCTCTACCGCCTGCTCGGCATAAAGCTGGCTACCACCACAGCGTACCATCCGCAGGGTGACGGACAGACGGAACGGGTCAATCAGGAGTTGGAGCAATATCTCCGCCTCTTTGTCAATGAGAGGCAGGATGACTGGGATGAGTTACTTCCGCTGGCGGAATTCCAATACAACAACCATGTCCATTCCGCCACGCAACAGACTCCCTTCATGCTTGACTCCGGACGACACCCGCGGATGGGCTTCGAACCACGCCAGGCTGACTCCCGACTCGAGACGGTCAATGAGTTCCGAGACCGCATGGACTCCACCCTTTCGGAAGCCAAGTCGGCCCTTGCGAAGGCCAAGGATGACATGGCAAGGTACTACAACCGACGCCGGGTTCCTGCCCCAGAGTACCAAGTTGGAGACAAGGTGTACCTAGATGCAAGTGACATCCGCACCACACGCCCTTCGCAGAAGCTTGCCCACCGCTACCTTGGGCCCTTCACGGTGACGCGGAGGGTTGGACGGAATGCATACCGCCTCCGACTTCCGATGTCCATGTCCCGCCTCCACCCCGTCTTCAACGTGGTGAAGTTACTCCCTATGCTTGAGGACCCAATTCCACGTCGGAAGGCTCATCCGCCACCTCCGCCAGAAATTGTAGATGGGGAAGAGCACTACGTGGTAGAACGGATCCTGGACAGCCGGTTTGTGCGAGGACGACTCCAATTCCTCGTGAAATGGGAAGGGTATGGGTACGAGGAGAATTCGTGGGTCCCGGAGCAAGATGTTTCCGCTCCTGACAAACTCCGGGAGTTCTACAGGACACATCCAGGTGCCCCTCGCCGAATCCGCTCGCTGGCATTTCAATCCCTTGTGTCCCGTGCTTCGAGGACGCAGCACGCTAGAGGGGGGGTGATGTCAGGGGACACCCTGTTTTCCATTTCCAGTTCCGACACCACACCCAGTTCCGACTCCATTTCCGACTCCGCTTCCGGTTCCGATTCCATCTCCGCATCCGCTTTCGGGAACAATTCCGCTTCTGGGAGAACTTCCACCAGTTCCGTTCGCCTTGCCAGTTCCACTCCAATTTCCGACTTCCGCCCCGGAACAGTGTCGGAAATCAAGCGACTCGCATAATAGGTGGCATCAAGGGTCGATCAAGGGTCAGGGGGATGCAGGGTTGATGGCGGGTGCCAAGTGTTGTCCCTGGCTGCGCAGCGTAGTATAATACGGGCTCGCTGACATTGGGGGTCCTTAGACTTTTCTCTTTGGATTTCCCCTTGTCAGGTGAGAACCCCCTCTCTTGTATGCTCTGTTCATTTATACATACTTTGGATTTCCCCTTGTCAGTTGTGTGGTAGCGTGATCTCCACGACTAGCCAGGGTTGCCCTTACAATCATCGTCGCTCTACTTCGTGAGCGTCGGTTTGAGTCGTGGCTTTGTGCCCGTCTCGATGTTGTTGCTCTACCATCTGACGACGGCGAGACTTCTCTGCCCTTTCCTTTGTCCTCGGGTAGAGGGAGATGGGGGGGCGGTGCCGGCTCGTCGCTCGGCGTCGTCTCTTCTTCGGCCACGCTCGACGAGACGTGGTCGGGGTTTTCCTCGTTCTCTACTGAGGGGACGATGGTGGTGAGATCTACGATCTCTCCGTCTTCTATCGTCCTGGTCTCTTGGTCCAGGATAGCGTCAGCTGTCGTGTCACTGGGCTGCGCCTGGGGTGTGGACCTCGAGCTCGTCGCTCGTGTCCGTCTTCGACTGCGTGGAATCATCAAGTGTAAAGATATCTATCTTAAGCCTCAGGTCACAAGAGCACGACAGAACTTGACCAATGTGTGGTATTCTGATGCTACATAGTGACAGTGTAAGGGTCTACTGGAGGGTCTCAACGATGTTTAGTCGTCGACGCAGCGATCTTTTTCAAGATTGCTTCGAATCCACTATCGGTTGGTCACGTGGCGATCAACCGCAGGATAGTTCAAAAAGGTGTAAAGATATCTATCTTAATCCTCAGGTCACAAGAGCACGACAGAACTTGACCAATGTGTGGTATTCTGATGCTACGTAGTGACAGTGTAAGGGTAAGATGCGATGGGAACCGCTGGCCGGTTCCCACGCATAAACTATACGGTGGGTCCCTAAGGGGCCCACTGGGATTATGTAAGTAACTAATGTACATGTAGATACACGGGTTATTTACACAAAGTCACAGCGTCATCAGCCTTACGGCTCCCTGCAGCAGCTTCCGATACCCGAGCAGCCTTGGAATTCCATCTCCATGGATTTCATTGAGCAATTGCCGGTGTCTTCGGGATTCACTGTGATCCTTGTAGTAGTTTGCCGCTTAACCAAACAGAGCATATTCATCCTGACCCACGACACGGTCACATCCGCAGACCTCGCCCGCCTGTTCATCTTGCACGTTTTCTCGAAGCACGGTGTCCCCAGCCATGTGACATCCGACTGAGGTTCGGAATTTGTTTCGCACTTTTTCCGTTCCCTGGGCAAGGCTCTTGACATGAAACTACATTTCACCTTGGGATATCATCCCGAAGGCGACGGTCAAACCGAATGTGTCAACCAAACTCTGGAACAGTACCTTCATGTGTATTGCAATTATCAACAGGACAATTGGTCCAGATTGCTACCACTCGCTGAGTTTGCGTACAACAATGCTCCCAGTGCAACTGCTGGCATATCACCCTTCTTTGCCAACAAGGGATACAGCCCGAACCTCACGGTTCACCCTGAACGGGACCTCGCATCCTCCTGAGCCCGAGACTTCACAGTTGACCTTGACCAGCTTCACGCTGCCCTGAAAGAGCAAATTAAATCCACTCAATCTCGGTATCAGGTCTTGGCCAACGCGCATTGCGCTCCCGCTCCCGAGTTCGCAATAGGATCCTCCGCGTTTGTAAAAGCGCAGTTCTTCCGGACAAACCGGCCCTCGAAGAAGTTGGCTGAGAAGTACCTCGGTCCCTTTGAGATTATTGGCCAGGCCGGATCCCAAGCTTACATTCTACGCCTGCCGGATAACCTTCAGGCAGTCCACCTGGTCTTCCACGTCTCCATGCTCGAACCTGCAATCCCGAATACCATCCCAAACCGGGTTCAGTCGAGATCGACAGCAAGACCGAGTATGAGATTTCCAAGGTTCTTGATTCCAAGATCGACCGACGCCGTAGACCCTGTAACCTCCTGTACCTTGTCCATTGGGCTGGTTATGAAGGTACCGATGAAGAGACGTCATGGGTCCTCGCAACCGAGCTCGGCCATGCGGCCGAGATCGTGACCGACTTTCACTCAGCCTACCCTGCCAAGCCTTGACCATGGGTTCCCTGAACCCAAGCCTCGGCTCCCCGTTTCCTTTCTCTCATTTAATGGTCACTTTCTTAGTTAGACAAAAAACACCAAGAAAAAATATTCACAATTAGTATAGAAAAACAACAAAAAACAAATATTAGTTAGTTGTCTTCCATAGTCTCATCCTCCACTCCCGCACCCTCATCATCCTGCTCGTCTTCCTCATCCCTGTTTTCCGAACCCGATTCCAAATCCGATCCCGACCCCGCTCCCATTTTTCCCTCTGTCTCATCCCTCTCCTTTCCTTTTCCCTTATCCCCTTCCTCCACTCCCTTTTCCCCTGAACCCGAACCCCTAGCCACATCAAACCCGCCCCAATCCGAACGTGTTCCCGTCCATAAGGACACGTTCTTGGCCACAGTGGCCCACAACTCCAACCGCTTGTTTAACCAGGAATTGTGCCGCTCTATCCGCTGCACAAAATCCAGTACCCCCCGAAGAAGGTGGTTGCTCCACTCCAATTGCTCGCTCTGGCGAGTCAATAACCCCCTCACCATCCGGGAGACTTCTGCTCCCGAAAACCTGTCGGGCATTAAGCCCTTAATCCTGGCCCCCAATGGACCCACATGGATGTCCACCGTCGGAATGGCTCCCGATGGCTTGACCGGCGACACCTTGGCCTTTTTCGGCGCCGGTCCCTCAGTCGCATCCTCATCCTTCCATTTCTGCTTCCCATCCAGGAAGCTGCACCGGACCTTCCAGTTCACGCACTGCTGCCACGCGGTCTTTTTTCCATGTAGGCACCGGGTCTGGCAATGCCTACATGCTTCGCAAGGTTCATGCTAAAAAACATAAGTCAAAAAAATCATAATAAACCAAACCGACCCGACCCGAGGACTCACCTCTTCGTCTGACTCCTTGGTCATCTTCCATTTCCAAGGCCCCAAGGCTTTCAGATTTGCCTTAGCCGCATTTCTTTCGGCCACATGTTTCATGTCGAGAATCCGCACTTGCACAGTTGCCAAATCCAATACGATCGGCTCGGGCAACGGGATATGGATGTTCTGATCCACATCGGCTTGTCGAATCGATTCAGCTTCCAGTAAATCGATAAGTCGTTGGCGCTCACGTTCGAAAACCGGCCCTTTTGCTTTCCGAGCCTCGTTGGCTTTCACCTTCAAAACCCGCCTCTCTTCCTCCTGTGCTTCTTCAGCTTTCCGAGCCTCTTCGGCTTTTTTCGCCTCTTCAGCGATCCGCGCGGCTTTGGCCTGCACCTTCCGTTCCACTTCGGCTTTTTCAGTGTCCTCCCGCCGTTTCTTATCTACTGCAGCTTTGCGCTCCTGCGCAAGTTGCCACTTTTCCTGCAATTCCCTCATCCGCTTCGCGCTCAGCCTGTGCGAGCTCCGCGTCGACCTCGATAGGATTTTCACGTGCATCTGACATTGATCCGTGAATTTGATGATGATGGGAGAAGACAAGAAGCAGAACACAAAACAAAGCTTACATAACTACCTCGACCCGGCAATCTGCGGGATCTCACTTATGGCCTCATGGGTTCGGCCATAAGGGGGAGGTACTGTTACAACCCATTCCTGAATCCGGACCGAAGCCTCAGCTTCGGCTCTCGTTCGGGAGCCTCGGGTTATTCTCGGCTTCCTTCGGGTTCCCCTTCACACTTCCCATCACCCCTGATTCCCTTATTAGTTAGTTCCCCGTTTGTCTGCCCCTTGTTTCCCCTGACCATTGATCCGATCATGTTCTCTTCACGACCCTGCATGCTACTTTACTATATAGACCTCCAGTCCATGTACAGTAGCTCCTCAGTTCAGATATCAAATTAGCTTATCGTACTTGAGACCCTTTGCTTGATATCGAAATCCATATCTCGGCTTATAGCTGAGACCGCTCCCGAAATCAGGGCGGAACATAGAGTGGGCGCAACCCAAGAGGTTGAAGCCAAGCCCTCCAACCCGAGACCCGAGTTCGGCCTAGTATAGCTGAACTGCGGTACGAACACAACCTTAACACATGGGATCAAGCTCAGATATGAGCTCAGGCTTGGGCTTAGAATCACAGGACTCGGGCACAAGTATCACAAGGCTTGGGTTCAGAAAAAGGGTTGTACTGATAAGTAACTGGCCAAAGGCTGGGTCCTTACAGGAGGGGATGTCAAAAGTGGTAAAGTGGCAGAGATTGGCAGAAGTGGTGGAGTCTGGCTTGATGTGCAGCATTGTCATAACACCCTTCCAGGTCATAGAAGTTGGGAGTTCCATCCCCAAGCAGTACAACTTGGTTCTGGAGCATCAGGTCAAGTCTGCATCAGAACTTGATGACAATAGTCTTGATGCCTGTAAAAGGGAGATAGTGGATTGGCATATCGACTTGACCTGAAAGTGGGTCAAAAAAGAATTCATGGGGATCAAGGCTACCCCAGTCACCTGGTTTGTAACATTTAGATATCTGCCAGGGTTTTTTTTTTTTTTGGTTAGATTCTGTGTAAGCGCTTAGCATCATATGGCAGAATAAGCTGATTCTTTTTATGACAGTAAACCCTTCTTGGTAGTTAGATCTCACTGGGGTCTGAAGGCGGTGCAAGCCTCCAGCTAGGGGTTTTTGTTAGTTAGGAGTTGGTGGTTGGAGGTTAATTTTAGTTCTGTCTTCTGGCTTAGGTATAAATATAAGTGGGTCTGGGGGGAACCCCGAGGTTGCTGCAAGGCTACATGTTTGTAGATTGTTTTTGCTATCACAGTTTGATTAGATTCCATGTAAACATTTTTAGCGTAATATGGTTGAATACATTGGTTTATATGATGGTATTCCATTGTGGTTAGATCTTGCCATGGTCTGCAGGTAGGGTAAGTTTATATGGTCTGTTTTTGCTGTGAATATATTGCATATCTAAATGGAAACAGGGAAGTGAACAAAGCCTTTGTGGAGACAAACCAGCGCATAATGTGCAATTCCACTTGCTCTGTCCCACCTCTACCCAAATCTGGAGCAGTGTTTGTTCCAATGTAGAGGACATTTCCAACCTCCATTCCACCAGCCCTACATGGAACCCCAGCCCCCTGACTTTAAAGAATAATCCTGCCCCAATGGATGTCAACCAGCCCAGCCATCACTTGCTTCCAATGCCAGCTGCTCCTCCATCTTTTCTCTTTTTGTGTGCTCAGCATCAAGCATGTCCTGATGGCCTTTGGATGTTTGTTTCAAGTCCACAACCTCCTTCTTGAGGTTGTCATGACCATGCATTTCCGACTTCCAACACTCACTTCCGCTTCCTTTCCGACATCCCAATCATTCCGACAATCCTGCCCCTTGTATTATCCTTTCCTATTTCAACTCTATTACTCGGACCCACCGGACTCAACCCACAGCACAGCAAGGCCATATGTCCATCCCCTCTGGAGACCTGCTGTTCCGTTATTCAGATATGCTTTCCATCCCCTTGTTCTTTTGCCCATTGTTCTTGATGCTACCCTGCACCCTCTTGTAGTCCTTTGTTCCTGATTAGTTACTTACCCCATATGTCTATCCGACTTCCGCTTCCTCCAGAACATGCTTAGTACTACTCCATTACCTGTTGTCCCAGCCCTTTGTATAAAACCCCCTCATGTATGCCCATTATTCTGCAATCAGATAATCACCTTCGATAGGTGATTTCCCTTGCTCTGCCTCCTGTTCTTAGTACAGCAAGTTTCTTGCAGAATCTCTGTTTCTCTGCCTTCCGCCTTCCAACCCAACTTCCAACCTCAAGTCACTTCGATACTTTCCGACTTCCAACTTACGATCTGAAATACTTAGGACAATAGTTCATTGGGGGTGCAACACATAAGTTGAAGCCGCTGTCCTTTCTAGTCCTGACTTCTGGAAATCTCAATACATAACAGTTGTGGATATCCTGTAGAGGCCCCTCTTGGGCATTGTGCATGATGGATCTGAGTCAATGGCCTTGCTGATGTCCTCGTCTTTCAGCTTTACCTTGCGGGTGCTGGTCGTGGTGCGCGGCATACGCTGCACAGATGTCACAATCATGTGGGTGGATGATTTCCAGCACATCCTCCCACCCCACGGTGATCCAGTGTTCGTGGGCGACAGGCGCCCAGAGGGTGTCAGTGGCCCCCTGCTTTGGGACCATTGATTGCGACATGGACATTGACTGATCAATATCCATATGATTTGTGTGTATATCATGTTTCACCATGATATGTGCCAGTGCCATTGCCATAGATGGTGCCATGGTGAGTACGATGAGACTCTTAATCTGTTAAGAGTCGCCAACGCTGGGAATAGTATCTGGATGTGATGTGGATTCAGACTCCAATATAGAGTCAAATCGAGTTTGGTTTTGAGAATAAGAGAAATGATGTTGTGCAAGGTATATGCGCCTCAGAATAATCAGCAACACAAGATCAAGTGCTTCCAAGCACCGTAGGGTAACTGATAAGTGGGTTCAATTGACTGACTAGCTTCTGTGTACATTCGAGCTATTTATCTATCTATGGTGCATGAGCCTATGGCGGTAGATGTCCCGGATAATGTGAGGATGGACATGTGGATTGGAACTCGGAGAGGGATGTGCCAGCTGCTGCTGTAGTCACTAACCTATCATTTGATTGTGTTATGTATGTAGAATTGATATCAGAAGGAATGTGATGATAAATGGGGGGAGAAGGAAGAAAGAAAACTCTGTGCATTATGGGCCAGCCACCACACAACTCCTCGGATCAGGACCTCTCAGGTCTTGGTGTCAAGTCAGAGACAGGTCCGCAGGCTGATGGAATAATGTAGGGAGGATTATGTGAATGTGAATGTGTGTGGGCTTAGGGAGGTGTACGTGAGCACAGGAGGGCTTGAATAGGTGTCAATGTGTGTGTCACATGGTGTGGGTACTTGTGAGTATATATATGTGTCATGGATTGATGGTATAGTGTTTTTGGTGAATGAGTGTGTGTTTCCAATATATTCATGACAGGCGCAGCATGTAAGCTGAAGCCAAGTCCCTCTCCAACCTCCTCCCTTGAACCTCACCCTGCAACCCTGGACCTAACCTCAGACCTCACTCCCAAGCTCAGTCAACCTCCATCTGAAAAGTCATGTCATAACACTTCCCCATATGTCTTAGCTACCTCCGCTGTCATCAGAACTTGCTTAGTACCTTCATATTCCATGTTATTTGTATAAAACCCCCTCATGTATGCACTTTATTCTGCAATCAGATTATCAACTTCAATACATGACACCTTCACTCCAGTCTCACAGTGAGCACTTGCAGGATCTCTTTCTCTAAGTCTTCCACTCCAACTTCTGACTCCACCACCACTCTCAACTTCTGACTTCCAACCTCAACTCTGACTTCAACCAACCTTGAATCCTTGTCAACCTCAGTTCTGACTCCTCTGACTCTTCCAACTTCCAAAATCCTTAGGACTAGTAGTTCATTAGGGCTACAACACATATGTTGCAGCCACCATCCTTTCTAGTTCCAACACCAGGTTTCACAATATGTAACACAGCTCACACCACTGTGTGATCTCCATGACACACAGGATTACCCTTACAGAGATCCTCATCCATTTCTCTCTGGATCTCCTTCACCATAGGTGCCCAGTGTATTGTACCTACTCATGTCATGCTTATATAGTCTCTAGATCTCCTTCACCATAGATCTGTGTGTTCCACAGACCTTGTGAGGTTACCCTTACAGGGTTCTTGTCTAGTGCTGGTGAGGACAGTGCATTTATCTTTCCATGTGCAGATGATGGGGTCTGGACAGTTCAATGCAGAGGCACTGCAGTCGGAGGTCATGTGGCCCACTGAGCCACACCTGATGTAGAGACTCCTCGAGTTGTCGCGGGGGGGGCACAAAAATTCTGGTTGAACATTGGTTTGAAACGTTGAGCGTCCGATCCCGGTTCAGGCAACATGCCAGCAGTTGGGGATTTGTCTTGGACGACGAGGACGAGTTGGGACAGAACGATGGTCATAAGGATGATAGTGAGCATCAGAAGAGGGCCAAAAGGAACGGCCATGGGCCGAAAGGAACGTGAAGCATGGTGATCAGGACGAGAGGCAGAGGATTCAAGGAATAAGCCGACTCGGGCGCGTTCGAAGCTCTGATGTAGACGGCACTTTTGGAGTCAATAATAAAGGGTCGATTAGTGAATTGAGAACGTAATTGCTTGTCGTGGCTGCGCCACGCCGGAACCAGCGGGAGAAATGCTGGTCAGCACGCATTTTGTCCTAGTGGTCGATCCATCCCCTGGCCACCTCAGGTTCGCAGATCATACGGACGAGAGTATCTTCGGATCCGAATTGAGCTGTGTCGAGAGTTTGACGTACAGCGCTATTGGGGGCCTTTATCTATTTGAGATTCCGTTGTTGCAAACACGCGTCAGAGCTTCGGTTGTTGAGTAAAGATAGCGGAATGTATATATTACTACTATAAGCCATTTGCAATATGGCGTTTGGGATGCCGTCCTGATCCAGAAGCTGCTCGTTTTTGGAAGTCATATGTATCGGGCCGAGGCGTTGGTAATCTATGACTTGAGACTTGGACGATGAGGTTGTGGAGCGGGTCAGACGCGTTAGAAATGAGGGCCTGTAAAACAGCAGCGACAGGATCAGGCATGGGGTTAGAGTCCACCGGGGGAGTTGAAGTGCGACTCGAACGAATTATCGGGAGGGTCTGGTTCAACAGCGGAGCGAGGGGGAACAACATTGAGATACTGAGCGATATCCGGTAACGCGTGTTCCTCTTCGTCGTCTGGCACTGGGTAGTCGTGTTAACCTTGATAGCGTTGAGCTTCCGTATCGACGCGCTTGGTGCGTTCGACACCATCTCGAACCACGTCGGAGCCGGGTTTGTCCGGGGCCGATGCCGAAGTGGCGTCGGTGGATCGAAGTTGGAGGTTCGGTATAGTCATCACGAGGGTAGATCGCGTCGAAGACAACTACATCCAGTACTCAAAATGTCAGCAACGACGGGGAAGAGTCGATGTGAGCTCAACGTGGTGCCCGCCACGTTGCAACTCCGACTCGTCAGGCTCGATTTGTGAGGAGCCTAGGAGCTCGCCGCTGTCGGCATCACGTCATACCTCAGGTTGTACTCATAGCTACTTTCAGCGGGGAGGTTCCCTCCGTACACCACCGTCATAAATTTCATATCTGTGCGTTTATAAGGAGGGCATCGTTCCGGCTGGAATACGGGAGCTATGGTGAGCACGATGCCAAGGTCTCAAGCTAGATCCCCTGGCCTAATGTCTGTCATGATTTTTTGTAGATCAACACTTCAGCTGCACCTACGTTGAGCCCGTCATCGCCCAAGAAGTCATTCCGAGATGTCATAAGGTCCGTATCTCGTCCAACTATTCCACTTATTTCAATGATGCACAATTTGCGTTTAAGGCATTTTTCCCCTGGTTGGTTCGCTATCAATATGGGGACCGGGATAATCAGCTCTTTGCTGCATGGCTTTCCGTATGGGGGCAATTCCAAGCTTATGAACGGATTTGCCTTAGCATTCTTCTTCCTGAATCTGCTACTTTTCAGCGTATTCCTTGCCCTATCCGTGGCTTGTTATGTTATGTTCCCCAGAATCTGGCGCTCGATATTGCACCATCCAGTTCAGAGTCTTTACTTAGGTTGCTTTCCCATGGGAGCGGATACTCTCATCACCGTGGCCATCGTCGTTGTATATCAATATTGGGGATTCGGTGGCGTCAGATTCGTGTACGTCCTCTGGGCTTTCTGGTGGCTGGATGCCATACTTTCCCTCCTATGTTGTTTTGGCCTTATCTATGTCATGTGTGTCTTCCCCTCCCAATTTCGCGCCTAATTTTACTCACCATAAGTAGGGTCACACGTCACAATCATTCCATGTCTACTCTAACGCCGTTGTGGCTACTCCCCGTTGTCACGCTCGTCGTCTGCTCCTCAACGGGCCAGCTTCTTGCGGATGTGTTGATTCCGATACATCTACCCCATGCGTTTCTCACCATCGGAGTGTCCGCTGTCATAGTAATCATTGGGATATCCCTGGCTTTGATGATTCTGACGGTCTACATGCGTCGCATACTTATTGATGGTCTCCCAGACGTTGATATGATCATCTCGTCCTTCCTTCCTCTCGGGCCTTGCGGTCAGGCTGGGTACTCCTTCCTACTGGCAGGACAAAATTTCAAGGTGACGATGCCCCATGGTGCAGGTAGCGTGGTTGGGGACGAACTATCAGGAAGGATCCTCAACGTGTGTTGCTTCTTCGCCGCATTTGTATTATGGTGCCTAGGAGTCTGGTGGCTTTTCATGGCAATCATTGCCATAGGGGACGTTCTTTTTCGAGGACGCAGAATACCTTTCAAATTAGCTTTCTGGGGGCTCGTTTTTCCAACTGTAGGTTCTGCATCCCTACGCATTATTTGTAAGTCTCAATCGTGACAACCACCACTCGGATGTAGGGTGTGCATGCACTTCTCACCATGCAGTTGGCCGTAGCCCTTGACGCTACAGTGTTTCGGGTCCTTGGATCGATATACGGGGCGGCGGTCATCCTTACCTGGATTATCCTTGCCATACCAACGCTCACACGGGTCCTGGATAGGAGTATATTTCACGCACCATACGTCGACGATGACTTGAGTCAGCCTGCAGATCACGTCAGCGGTGAAAACAATAGCAAAAGAAGCTAAATAGTGGCCCCATCGCAAGCACGGGTGGCCGTCGCATTTCCCTTTTTCCCCAAAACTAAGGTCCTCAAGACACTAATGCCTTGTTGGTGCGGAACAGAACCTGTGTTAGCTCTGACCCGGACCCTTCATCAATGTCCCATGTTCCAATCACCAATCATAGATGTAGTACGGAGAGAGCGAGGGCTGATACTACGCAAGTTCAATGAGTACGGTGGAGCCCTCCTCTCCAAAGCACAAAGGGGACGAGTTGTCAATTGTTTTGATCAATTGACGAGCCCTTACACTGAGGATTGAGCCCATAGTGCAAGCGTTTTAAGGTCTAGGCGTGTATCGGTGGCCCTCAGGATGGTCAGAGTCTCTGGCGAACCCCTGACGTTATCCTTTGGAATCTTATACCGTAAGCTGTTTTTTTCTCGTTACTAGTTATTGTCTGAGGTATTTTAGACATTGACCCTAGATAACTTTGAGAAAGGCCTCGGTGGCCGTGGTCACTGATCAGGATCAGCACCGACATAGGCTCTGAGCTTTTATATAGAAGCAAGCTAGGAATGTTTATTGGTGCTTCTTTCAAGCTCCCCGAACTCATGTGCTAGTCGAGTGTAATGTAAGGCGCTCCCCTGATACAGACCGCGTGATTGAGCCCTATATAACAGACTAGTGGTTTCGCAACTTGCAGCTACGTTTACCCAGCTTTTTCTATGACTTGCACCACTTGAGTGAAGTGGAGCATCAAACAACTACGATTCCAATTTTTCTGGTTGCGGAGCCCCTTGTACTCTTGCAGTCAAACGAAGCTTTCTACCTCCCTATGCTCGTCGGGTATTTAAGGTTGTTCGCAATGCCCTGCATGTAGGTGCATGTCCTGATGCATGCTTCTCTGGGAGACGTATATGCAACTTGCAACACAATTTTCTGAAGAACCTCACAAGGCATACAGTATATCCTAATTCGCTCATACAGTATGTAAGTGGTTTCTAGGTATTTGATATTAAATTGGTCTTGCCTGGGCTTTTCAGCTGATAGATGGTCGGCCCGGGAGTTGAACGTTGAACGTTGAGAAGTCAGCAACATTCCTGACTCTTGCCCTACTTTGACTTGAAGGGCCCTGTACCTGCTCTGTTTACCGATGCTCTGTTTACCGCTGCTATGGTCCAGAGCCACAGCTAGTGGCAATAGTCCTGTGGGACGTAAGTCAAGGCAATGGAATCAACTAACTGCATGTACATTTCCATATATTCCAGGACCGCGGGGTCCCGGAGTTGACCCAGGCGATGCAAGTTTCATTTGAAATCTTTGCATTTTCAAGAGGGACAAGAAGGCCCAGCTTCCCATTGCGAGTACCGACGGTCAGTCCGCATTTGGGATCGCCATCCACTGCTAATTTATCAAGTTGAACGATATGAAAGGGAAAGCACAGAGCTTCCAGAATGAGAGATAACCATAACCATGCAGCCCCACACGTTGTTTGCATCGAGGGCACCGTTCCAACTTACGAAAATGGTCAAGGATATCGTTCGGTGCGTTGTTCCATAATAACATTACACAGCTAGCTGATGTGGTTATTCTCTGGTACGTCCTACAGGGATATTACTCCTGCTTGGTTCACTATCAACGTGAGCACAGGTGTGGTTAGTCTCCTGTTCCACAATTTCCCGTACGGCGGCAACACAAGAGTCATGAACGCATTTTCCTTAGGGATATTTTCCCTCGATCTACTCCTCTTCATCGCATTTGTAGCGTTTGCTATAACCCGCTACATTATGTTTCATGGAGTCTGGGACAGCATGATCCGTCATCCTGTTCAAAGTCTTTACTTAGGCTGCTTGCCCATGAGTGCTTCGATTCTGGTTTCTACAGGACTCGGCGTTGTCTACCAAAATTGGGGTTTTGGAGGTGTGACTTTCTTGTATGTTTTATGGATATTTTGGTGGATAATCGTCATCCTGTCATCTGTGTGTTGTTTCGGCTTGCTTTATGTCATGTGCGCAATTTCTCCGCGGACTTCGAGACACTTGAGTCCACTAACTTCGTTAATCACCCAGGATGAATCATCACAAGTACTCTATGCCGACTCTCACCGCTCATTGGCTTCAACCCATTGTGGCGCTCATCGCTACATCGTCGACAGGCCAGCTCATTGCAGCTGCACTGATGCATTACTCCATGCCTCATGCATTGCTAACAATGGCAATATCCATCATTGTCCTTGTCATTGGCATGTTTCTGGCACTCATGATCCTAGTGCTTTACTTCCACCGCCTCCTTCTTCACGGATTCCCCGACGTGGGCGGGATCCTTTCTTCGTTCTTGCCGTTGGTACCGTGCGGCCATGCTGGTTACTCGCTCTTGAACGCCGGGCGGAATTTTGAAAGGGTGCTCGAGGACGAGCTGGTCGGGAGACTGCTCTACGTTGTTTGCCTCGTCTGTGCCTTCGCATTATGGTGTATCGCCGTGTGGTGGCTGCTTTTTGCAGTCATCGCGCTCGTCGATACTCTAGCTTGCGGAAAGAAAATACCCTTCACGCTGGCATATGGGAGCCTAGTCTTTCCAAATGTAAGTGTCCTGCATCTTATGTGCTCTCTGATATTCAATATTCAGGGCCGGACTGGCTGACAATATAGGGTGTGCACGCATTGTTAACGATCCAACTGGCCTATGCGCTGGACGTACGGTCATTCCGCATACTTGGCGCCATCTATGCTGCAGTGGTCATCGTGACATGGGCCATTCTAGCTGGACTGACACTGGTACATATATTCGACCAACGATTATTACATGTGCCATGCCTTGAGAATGATTTGGTACAACTTGATCTGGTACAGAGTGGGGATCCTTCCGACGATCACGGCACCGGGAGCCAGAAGAATGAGAAATAGTTTGTAAGCACAGACTACACTCGAGACTTACCTACTTCACGAAATTTGCATGTACCAGGAGCAGATCTTGTAAATACATGCTAGATTCCTAGAGCTTACAACAGACCTAGATCCTTTGATTCTACCTAGCGTAGTGAGTCAACTCTCCTCTTCAAGTTGGCTGACACGCTCCCAAAAAGTGAGCCTCCTGCTAGCTGTGCTCAAGAGTCTATCAGACTATCACACTGTCAACTCAATGCTGCGAACTGATTAAAACCTAAGATTAGTAATTCATGAAGTTTCTAAAACAGGAAATTATATAAACGCTCGAATCTAAGCATCATCCACGTAAACAAATACAAAGAAACGGCTCTGAGGGTTATTAGCCATTGTATGCTCGACACACATGCATTGAAATGACTGGTACGGAGCTTGTTTCGGCTTTCCCTTTGCTGTTGTCGCTTTACTCATTCTTGAGGGTCAGATTATGATTTATTTTCTCAGCCCGGATTCGATCCTAATGACTATGCTAATGCGATTCTAGCTGGGGAACCTTACGCAAAGCAGCATCCCAAGACACCACTATCAAGACCTTCTAAAACCGTGACTGCTGAACCGGCGAAAGAAGACATTTCCTTTGTCCTGAAAAAGCTGAACATCGGGATTGATGATGTCGGAAAGCAGCTTAAGACTGTCGTATGTATCTTCTGCACTTCACGCTGACTCGTCGACGAGCAATTTCGTTTATTTGTAGGTGACAAATCATCACGAAGCGTTGCTAGTTCAAGCTGCTGGTGCTGGCGAACTTGAGGCATCACTCGCTGCCGTTCGTCGAGGGTTAACCGAAGTCACCCAGTCTCTTGACAAGTACGTAATAACATACGTCATTATGTCTATACCCGCATTTACCTTCTTAGACTTCGTCACAAAATACGTGTTCCTTATAAGGCACTTGAGGGGCATGTCTCCCGTCTACAACGTCTGCAGCTCGCCTCCGATGTTCTCAGACGTACCGCACGCTTCGTGATTGTCGCGCGGAGGCTAGAGTTCCAAATGGCAGAGATAAAAAAGGCCGTCGGACCCGGATCCGGTGAAGTGGAGGGGATGGGGCATGTGAACGGCAAGGAACTCAATAATACAGCCGATGATGAACATGAAGGCGAAAAGGAGCGTAATCTTGCCAAGGCGGCGTTGAGTATCGCGGAGTTAGGTGACCGAGACTTCCAACACGTATTCTTTTGCGATACTGACTGTCAATGTCAGCGTCACTACTGGAAGATTCGACTCCTCGGTCGAATTCACCGGCGCACTCGTCTCATGAATCTGAAAGCTCTACTGCAGACGAGCAGGCTGTCCCATTACGTTCCGTCAACGCCGTTACAGCGTATTTCCCTGCTATAGATGCGGCTCGTGCGTATGTGACCACAGAGATGGAGAACATGGTCGTGTCGGGGCTTGCTACATTGGTATGTTTGTTGACGCTACATTGGCATACATACTAAGTCTATTTCATATAGAACCAGTCCTTGCTGGCGTCGTCTCTTCAGACGGCGTTCAATCTTCGCCAGTTACCCGAACTTGTGCAATCTCTAGTCCAAGATCTGACGGAGACCGTACAGACGCGGATTCAATCCACTTTCGATGTTTCACGCATTTCAAAAGAGTCTGGTTCTAAAGGTAGTTTTCCTGTCAGTCTTACTCGGACTATGCTCAACTAGTTGATGCGAAGATATTTCTCCAAGTCTCATGTACAAGTCCCGAGTGCGGACTGAGCCCACAAGTTTGACAGCACCGCAGTGGACATCAGCCATGTGGACACGTCTCGAAGGTCTCATCGAGGACCTTGCAAACTGCTGCATCAAAGTGCATAATGGCCTCTTTTACTTTCTGTACATCGTATTGAAGGTTGCTTCTAGGTTTATACCCTTGAAAAGGTTCTGAATCTGAAAAGGGATCCAGCATCACAGATGCCTTTCATGGATGAGGCGATGAAGGTGTGGTGCTTTTGTGATCCTCCTGTGGCGTGCTGTGAAACCCCTCCAACCAGCGCTTAGACAATAAGCCAAGCTCTACATTCTGGACCACACTCTCTCTTTCTTTGGAAAAACATTCTCGAGATGCCGCTAAAGGTATTTATGAACAGCTGTATGTTATTGAGCGTTGGACGCGGGCAACTGACGATGCGTAGGTTCAACTTTCCTTCAACAGACCCTTGGAATAGGCTACCCGAGATTCCTGCGGCTTTTCCATGATTTCTTTGCCAAGATTGCTGTGCAGACCAATACATCGTACTCGCACAATAACCAGAGGCATGTCAAAACGAGTTGGGATACGAATCATCGACCAATGTGATACTTCTTTGACAGTCCCGAAACAGTGCTTGTGCTGCGATCCGTTGCGCAGTTCGAGGCATTCTATCTAGCACGCTCCCTGAATCGGCTTAATGAATCCGTTGGTCAAGCGATGTCAGGCGGTGCGCGTGCCCCGCCTGGTACGGCGGAAGGCATCAGCATAGCTCGCACAGTGGCAAATGAGCTCGATTCCGCGAAGTTTGACCCACTGCTAGTGAAGGCTGTAGCCAAAAATGTGGGCGTTGCATTAGAGGGGCTAGTTGCAAGGATAGATGCTTTGGTGAGTGACGGTGATATTGGAATTAATGTAAAGATGGGCACGGACACGCTGACATGGTTGCCATGCGCAGATCATACGAGATCGCTCTGCAATGTCGATGTTGGGTCCAACGGCTTCTCCTCAACTGGCGTTGAATGCTCAGTTGGTGGTTGCATTACACAACTGTTGGACTCGATTGACAAAGCTAGGGTACGAATATCCTGCCAGCGTGTTTGGCGCCTTCGAACCTGCCATCCACGTATGAGAAATAATCTTGTTGACTCTCACACATGCTCATACATTGTAGAACATGCAACATACATGCGAACGCACGTATGAACCACTGCTCATGGCAATAAGACGTGAAATCAGCTCGATTATCGCCCGCCTCCACCGAGTAGACTTTGGGAAGGCTTTGGACGACCTGCCACCTGGCATGGGCGGTGCAAGCGTCTACATGAAAGAGCTCGTCGACAAGTTGACATTTATCCGGAAGGAGGTATTAAGCAGATACACCATCGGGGACATTACTCAGGAATGGTCGGTGCTTCATTCACTTTCTGCCCAGTTTAGTATTCACCAGTATTTTCTGCAGGACAACCCAAATCGTCAAGTATGTACTTCGGACATTTGTCACCCACGTATCAATTGCGAAACCACTGGGTGAGAGTGGGAAACTGCAACTCACCAGTGACATGACCGAGCTTGAGTTTGCGTTAAATGCCTTCATGGCTGAATATGGACAAAATGCCCCTAAACTAGACATCATCGGTGATGAATATCGATCTTTGCGTGGCTTGCGGTAAGTCGTCCTCCTGGCACAGTAGCCCCTAAGCTCGCCACTGATAATTTACGGGCAGACCGCTCCTCTTCTTGGACAACGCACACTTGGCATTGCCAGAGTTTACCGCTGGCCTTCCACCATTGGTTGTCCTGCATCATATCTTGGTACGCTCACCGATACCGTTACCCCATACCCTGCACGGGTGGCACGAAGCTGAGTATGTGCGTTGGGTGGACGAGCACTCAGAAGCAGAAACATGGACCTTGATTGAAGGAGGGCTCGTGCACTGGGAGAAGATGCGCCAGGGAAACGACAAAGAGGGTGGAGAGGAATATGTTCATTTAGCTAGAGCGGTACTGCAGCATGCCAAACGCGTCGCGTAGATCGCGAGTCGTGGGAATGTCTTGCAAACTTTATTAGATAAATTTGTCTGTGACTCACTCGTCTGGCCCTGGAAGGAGCGTCGTAAGGGCAGGGCCTCTTTGTCTTCCACGTCGATGCTGTCTTTACGACTGAGAGCTCCATGGTCTCGTATCCGAGCGCGACACTTTGCCGTCTCAGCTAGGTCGCAAGAGCCCCAAGTACCAAGGCCACCGCCAGGTGTCGATGACTCGACTTCGGCCCTTAACTACAAAAGCCTGCAGAGGACGCGACCGCCTCCTCTGCCTGCTTTTGATTTACCCAGAGAACGCAGCGCAGAAGAGGCTGTGACTAATATTTTATACAACACTCCACCGCCCAGCTTGCAGCCTTTCAAAACGTAAGTACCTTTAGCGTATATGCACTTTCATTAGTTTATGCTATATTGTCAGACACATTTTAAATTGCCTAGTACAAAATGAGCCAGGAGTGCTCTCTCGTGTTGCTGGTATCTTAGCTGGTCGTGGGTTTAACATCGACTCTCTCGTCGTTTGTCAGACCGAGATTAAGGATCTTAGTCGGATGTGTATTGCGCTTAGTGGCCAGGACGGTGTTGTGGAACAGGCCAGAAGACAGCTCGAGGACCTTGTGTGTGCCTCTGTCTTTGTTTTCGTCCGACAGATACTCACCCTCCGCGTGTCAAGGTTCCCGTTTGGGCTGTGCTGGACTACACCAACACACGCCTCATCCTGCGGGAACTCCTCCTCGTCAAGGTATCTATTCTTGGTCCGGAATATCTCGAGGAACAGCTCGTTGGTGGACCCTCACATTCTCCGCGGAGAGAACGATGGTATGATGCGACACAAAATACGTCGCCAGCCCAAGACAGCCAGCACCAAACCAAGCTCGACCGCGAGATCGCTCTGGCTCAGTCGTTTGAACACTCCGGACAACCCGTGCATCGGTCGCCGACCTCTGACCCAGATACTATCACGCCCTCAGAAGCGCTGCGCCGCAAACACCAGCATCTACAGTCTATCGCGACGCTTGCATCCCAGTTTGGCGCCAAGCTTGTTGACGTGAGCGAAAACAGCGTCATTGTGGAAATGACAGGAAAGTCGAGCAGGGTCGAGGCATTTTTAAGCCTGGTGAAGCCATTTGGCGTGCTCGAGAGCGCAAGAACAGGTGACTTTGATTTTTCACAGCGTAGTATGTGCCATATTGAATATTGGCCATTAAAGGTCTTATGGTCATGCCGCGGACGCCCATAGCTTCAGATGTTGAAGACGAAACGGCTGAAGAGTCCGAGGGTGTAGATGCTAGCCTCCTGCCTCCAGGCTGAGAAGTGAACTGCCGAAAAGTCATTATTTCACTAATAATACAGTACACATTTGATTGGGAGAAGGGAGAAGGGTAATTACAGACCATCCTTTGTGCCTGCGGGAAAAAGTAATTACGGATTAAGGCTTCACGTGTACAGGCAGGTATCCAAGGCCAAGTATGATAGGCGATGCGCAATTAGACCGAAAATATGAACCTGCAAATATGATAGAGGGCAGACCCGAGTCATAATGCTTATTGCGTGAAGAGAAAGATATTGTGGATGCAGAATCATAGAATACCCCAAAAATGAAGATGAAAAATAAAGAGAAAGAGAGTATCAGGCACGGAATTAAGACAGTTGTGTCCGTTCGATTAGGTTGGGTTGAAGATCTGTATTCGATGCCGGGCTTGGTGGCAAAGCCTCTCCAATTTCTTTCGCCCACCGAGCGGCCAGCGCGGAGTCGTCGGTTACGTAGGTGTACGACTTTGAGACCTAGATAGGATTTGTTATACTTGAAGGGAACAAATGATCAAAACGAGCTCACGGTCTGCACCATAAACGTCTGATCACCCTTCTCCACACCCGTAACGACTCCGATACCACCACCCTGACCGCCAATAAGCATCTCGTTCTTCACCACCAGTTCCCCGTCGTGTTCTTTCATGCACAACAGCCTCGTCTTTGTCAATACTAGTAGACGTGCTTTGCTACCCTGGGCGTGTAACCCCTTCTTTGCGCCCCCAGTCAGGGGAAGTAGCTGGCGCGGAAACGCTCGCCTAGTAGACTTAAGTACGCAAGACGTGAAAACAGGAGTTTCTGATGGCCGCAGAAGCGGCATCCAGCGTGCAGGGTCAGAAAGGGTCGAGGAGTCAGATGTGGTGGATGGGCGCCGGCTACGACTTGACAGGGTCAGCGACTCCAAGATGCCGCCCAATCGTCCCGCGGGGCTGTCGCTGGGCGGTAAGTCATCATAGGACGATGTGGTGTCATGGAGTTCTAAGGCTGAAGACCCAGCTGTTGGTGACGGAGATCGTTTTAAACTGAGTGCTCGCTCCAGTCCCGCAACGTCCAACCCAGAAGAGCTATTCCCCTCATGTCTCGCGCCTAATTCGCCATTCTCAGTGGGCTTGACGTCGTTATGCTCCTGCGCATTCTCAACCCCGTTCGTATCCCCATCAGCCTGGCGCTCTTCTGTCCCCGCGTCGAATGTAACAGATTCGGTGGAGTAAGCCTGGCTTTTCAGGATGCCCGGTGCGATGGGAGGCACTGGATCGGTCCATAAAGCGTCCCATGACAAACACCTGAAATAGGGGTGCGCTCGCAACGCTGACAAGTCATTAGGCGTCCCGGGCTCGCCTGCGCCTAGACGTGCATCAGGGTCGAGGACCTAGTCGTATAAACATTTAAGCCTCTTGCCCTTACAAGGGAAAAAAAGATACCAACAAGAAGCTTGAGTATTAAATCCCGCGCTGCATCGTCGAAGCCCTCTGGAAAACTATAATCGAGACTTCTGACCTTGACCCAGGTGAGATAATTGGTAGCACCCTGAAATGGAAATGTCCCAGAAATCATCTGGTACAGGATGCACCCTATGGCCCAAAAGTCGGAGCTGCCCGTATATATGTAAATACGTTGTGAAATATCAATCGGGAGAATATTTAACCTCTTACGCATAGTATTGCTGATAAGAAGCTCTGGGGGGACATACTGAGGCGTTCCGACCCAGGAGGTCGAGCTGTCGTCTACATGACACCTAAGTACCGAACACCATTGCTCGCAAAGCCACTCACCTTCTTCTCCGACCTCAAACAGCTTAGCGCTGCCAAAATCTGCAATTCTTATACGCATGTCATCGTCCAGTAAAATGTTTTCAGGTTTGAGATCGCGGTGGGCAACGCCTCTCGAGTGCATCCACGCAGTAGTGTCAATCATCTGAGCGGCATACCAGCGAGAACAGGGAACACATATGGATCCTAGGCGGGATATATGCATTTGTAGCTGGCCATGCGGAACAAGATCAAGCACGAAATCTGAGAATCGGGAAAGAATCAGTCACGCATTGCACGGAATCGATTAACGACTCACACCAGCTCCACTGATCTTGAAATGCCCAATGCAATCGCACAATACCTGGGTGTCCAGCAAGCTTGACTAACACATTCTTTTCCACGCTGGCAATCTTAACCAGATTCTTCCGAACTAGCGGCTCCTTGTCAATGATCTTGATCGCATAAGCTTTCCGGGTTGGGGGATAAACGGCGGCCATGACCTATACTGTCAATCAGGAAATCGATCATAGTCCCCCCTTGTAGATACGGACTGTCGAGTATGAGCCCTCGCCTAAAACCTCCCCGATCGCGAAATCATTGGGACCGAGACGTCCTGCGTTGGAGTTGCTTCTGGATTTGCTGACTGCCTTCCGGGCGGCGACATCGGAGGTTTTCTCGGCGAGCAGCTCCTTTGATAGATAAAGCGGGGCTCTTGCTCTGGTGGGGGTCGATGAGCCGCCTGATGGACTTCTATTACGAGGAGACGAGAACGTGCGGAGTGGGCCGGGACGAGTAGTTGTTAGAAGTAGAGAAGAGGAAGAACTACTGCTCGATGAAGAGGAAATGACCGAGGCATTCCGGCTCAGAGCAGCGAGAACAGCAGCGGAGCCCGGAGCAGGAAAGGTTGGTGAAGTAGACGAGGGAGGCGACGGCGTCTCTACCTCGGCGTGGCGCATTGTAGGGAAGAGAATACCAGCCTACACATGAACGTTATAAGAGGGAATACGTAGCAGACTGAGTCGAGACACGGCCCTGTTCTATTCAGACTCCGCCCCCCACTGGGCTGTGTATTTTACCTATTTGATACATATCTCGCAGACAGCGCCCGGGCCTGGTGCCGCCTGGCCCTTCCCATCTGACCGCGACCAGTCTCTGTCTTGCGTTAAATATTTTATTAGGCTGTGGTAATTCCAGAACAAATATTCAGCCACTGGACACGTACCGGATGACACCCAGCACACCGTGGCCGGCCCAACCTCGCTCCTCCTTTAACCGCGCATACATGCAGGTTGTGCCGGTACTAGTCCACACACGATGATCAGGTGCCCCGCTTGAAGATTTCGGCGTATTTCTTCAGACTGTACTTGCTGCTGGCCCCAAACCTCTTGCCCACCTGAGCCTTCTTCATCGCCCCTGGCACGGCCTCCGCCCTATCCTTGGGAACACAGGCCGCATTTCTGTGTTAATTCTCGGACGTATCATGACGCTTCATCGGCACTCCACTTCCGGCGCATTAACTGAGTTGTTCATTGCTCTCATCTACGGTTGCGCCGTTCACTCCGCAGAGACGGCACTCTCAGGCTGTGGATCATCACATATAGGGGGCAACGGCGAAATTCATTAGGTCTTCGTTTGACCCAGCTTCAACTCAGGCATGCATCAGCTTGTCTAAGTATGCTTACAACGCGCCATCATTCCCATGCCGTCTCTCCCCATATGTTAATCATGGGTCCATTGCAGTGGAATGGCTCGGAGGTTCGATCAGCAGAGGTGGACAGTTCTGGCACATATTGAAGAATTCTCACTTCCTAACAGAAAATTGGGCGTATGTTGAGCCACAAAAGGGAAAAAAAAAAAAAAAAAAAAAAAAGGCAGGCGGCTGAATTACATGATGACAAAGCCAAGTGATCGAACTGCATCTTCACTTGCACGCCATGTCCCCACCCGCTTCAAAAACATCCCCTATTCGACGATTGGCCACAGCAGCTACGGCAACTTGCGCCTCTCAGGCAAAGACTTATGGCCAATGCATCTTATCATCATACAGCGATGCTCGAAAAGACATGTGTGCTGCCGAGTTCGCGCAATTTAAAACATGCCTCCAAACCGCCGTCTGTCCTTTCCTCTGTTTCTTCAAGTTGCGTGTTAAATATTGTGGTGCTTGCAGATGAAACGTAAATGGTGATATGCCTGTCATCCAACATCCAAACCACCCGGTAAACTTCGATCTCCACGATCGCCCCCTTCGCCGTCATTTTGAGCTGCCTCCCTACGTATTGGCAGCCTGGACCTCGTACGAAACGCAATTTGAATAGGAAATCCGGCAGAGGGGAAAATAAATGGTGTTGTATTTGGCAAAGGAAGGTCGGAAGACGGTGTTACTGGTGGGGGGTCCAGGATCCGTCGGATCGTGGGGCGGAGACGTAAATGCAGCACTGGTACATTCCCGGGGCGGTTCTGCTTCAGAGGTGACGAAATAGTATCGTCTAGGGCTACTGGACAGCACGCAGCTCAGTAACATGTTTCAATCATAAAGACGAGAGGTATATACCAGCAGAGGTGTCGTCGATAGGTGACAATGGATCAATGGTTTCTGGTGGCATAACAAGGGAAAGGGAAGTCTCGTAGGCGATACACAAAAGCACAAGTTGCAAAAAAATGATGTGAATGTCAAGTATCAAGAGTTGGGTCTTCGACGGCAGGTTGGCTGAGTCAATGAATGGGTCACGTAACCGTCAATCTATTAGGGACGTACGTAAACTGAATAAAGAACACGTACCCATTCCGATAAAGTCCAATACAAGTCCCCTCCCGCTACCCACCTCGGATGCGCGGTAGGTGATGTGGTTGAGGACACTTCCTGTGTTGGCGCAACAAATAATGAAGATCCAGAACTTAAGGCTTCTGTGTCCATCCAGGTCCCTGGGGCGCGAGAACTGGAATTGAGATGTTGTGCGAGCAATGAGCTGCAACAGCGACGGGGACAGGAGGAAGGAGAAGACGAAGAGTTGGTAGCACAGGCCGTCGATCTAAGGCAGACGACCAACAGACGACCAGGTACGAGTTGTGTTGTTACTTAGGTGATTGTTAATAAAGGGAAGGTCCATACCGAGTGTATGATATGCCGTCGCTGCGCATGGTAGCGCATAATCGCATGTCGATATTCGTGCTAAATCGATGAGGTTATATATGAAGCAGGACGCGCACGACGAGTAACAGCGGGCACACGCTGAGTTGCGGTGCAAACTGAGTTTCAATTTTAGAGTCCATTCGCTTCGAAAAAAGAAAACACCTCGAGCGAAGCGCTGCGCAGTAGGCTGCAAACGTCGTGGCGTCTCCGGGAGTGGGTCGCGACTTTGATAACTGATGCCGGAGCACCGGCCTAACGTACCAATATGAAAAAGTAGTAGGGATGGGAGACAGGGAGGGTAGACAAAAAGCCGCGGTGGGTGGAGCGAAACGCTTCAATTGAGAAATACGACGAGATGTATCTCTGTATACAGGATATACAGGACAGGGTGAGACGGTTAGGCCGGAGGCGGCGAGACACGTATTACTAACACTCCGAGTTGCTCTTGCGGGCTGCCCTGAGGCGGTCAACGCACGAGCTGGTGCCTAGCCAACCGCGGACGGTTCACGAAGGCGAGGTGGGAGGTGAGCGCATGCTTGCAGGTCCCTCGATCGCTGATTAGCTGCGTGAAAAAACATTTAAACCGCAATCAAAAAAAAAAAAAAAAAAAAAAAACTGTGGGTTACATTCTTCTGGGATCTGGAGCTGTGGAGGTTTGGTTATTCACTGGCTGACGGTTAATTTTATCAGGTAGGAGTTCGACTTGTTTTGCCAAGCTAGCTGCTATACTTATATGAACTACTAGTAGTAACTAAGTAAGTGCATTCGCATACTTCTAGACACCCCTTATTCCGGCCTTAGCGCTATAGCTCCTCTGTTGACTCTGGCCTCTACGACCCCCCGACGGCTCTTTTTCTTCTCCCGGCCCGGGCGCATTCTCTTGACATGAGGCGGTGGTCCACTGGTCCAGTTCATCTGATCAGTGTCCTACCCTGTGTCCTGGTTTGACAACTGGTAAAAATATGAGTGGAACATCCCATGTAACACCTTCGCAGCATTCCCTTCCGCGTCCTTTCCCAATTCGTCGAGATGGGCCTGTGCACTGCTCATCCGCAGTTCGTGGAAAAAGTGAGACGACTGTCACTGCGGGAAACACACTGTATTTGCTCGATGATGTCCGACCACCGCATACGCAATTCACACACTCGAGATTCGATGCGTCGGCTTTATCCATGCCTAGTGCAATCACTTTGGTATCGAAGCAGTTATTACCATGAGAGACCCAGTCTGGAACCATGAGTATCGACTTCCTCCTCATGGCCTGGCTTCGAAGAACGTGTCTCACTGAAGCTGTGAACTACATCAACGTTTACTAGTAGCCGTGTTAATATGGGAGATATGACGCACTTCGTTCACAAGCCTCATCATCCAAACCCTCTTCCAGTTCATGACAGTTCCCATCCCGTCCCAGGGTACCAACAGATCCATCTGAAGTGGAACCCAGCACAACTGCGGCTGTTCAGACTATTATTCACGGGTTCCCATGACTATGCGCAACTGCAGTCGAGCACGCGAAGTAGTAGTCGCTTTGCCGCATGACAAAGATATATTTCGTCCCGCCAGTGGTAATTCACCTTTTGCACTCAAACGCTTATCCCCGCAGAAGTTGTGCGAGCCTATTGGTGGAAGATGTCCATCCCCTCAGAAGTGCCTCTATCGATCAGGTATACTTACCGTACTGTTGCGGCTCAGAATTCTTGCTACAGGTGCCTACATTATTCATGCAATCCTCACAGCTTTCGCCGGGCACTCGGACTAAATATAAGATTCCACCCGTTTTGGATCAACTTGACTCACCGGGCATTCTTGATACCTCTTGAGGCGATTGTGGGATGCCGTTACACATCGATACCCGCATGGCTGCACCAGTGAGTTCTCCTTGATTCGCCATCTTCTCTCGTGAGTCTCATGCAGCCCCTCCGAGTCCCGGTTGTCCGAGGTCGGGAGCAGTGAGGGAAGAGACCAATTGCCTGTACTAACCCTGAACTAAGCACCTTCTTCAAGCTTCGCTGCCAATCCTACTCAACGAATTGCGATCAGGTGCTTAGTCCTGCGCCACACGTTTTCGATCTCGCCTGTCCACCTCTAATTCGCGAGTTTCCGACAAATGTACGTCAGTGCACGATATGTCAGTGTTCGTCATAAGTATAAAAGGCTTCTCAGATTGACGAGTTTCTGCATCTCAGAAATCATCGACTTTCCTCAGCGACCCCTGCCATAACATCAACACTCTCATCTCAGAATGCGTTCTACTTCATTCACGCTGTCCGCAATTTGCATTGTGCTTTTGGCATGTGGTGCCCACCTGGCCGATGCGAGACCCGTGTCTGGTTCGTGCTTTCCACAATGATTATTTTGTTTGTCTGATTATCTGCTCTCAAAATGCAGACCTTACACTCCGCTCACCTGAACCTGTGAGCATAGTCGTGAGTTTCTTGGCTCCGTCAACGTTTGTCAATCCGAGTTCATTTATACTCTTCCCTCCTTAGCCTGATGGGTGTGGTACACCCGGGGGTCGGTCCTGCAACTGAGGCGGAAAGGCGGTATGATATCGCTTCATGAAGACGTCTAGGTCGGTACGATTCTGTCTGCCGCACAATGAGGATACTAATCGTTTCGCAGCGCGATATTTCATGCCTGGAGTCTATTATTTATCAGATTTTCCTGACTGCTCGGTTCGGTTATAGAACCTGCTCTGTACAATATGGTTGTCTCAAAAAAGAGTAGTCATTGATATATCATCTTCATCAGAAAGAGCGTTCTTCGAAAGTCTCAGATAAGTCGTAATGCAACTCAAAAATTGCGATTGGACTACTGGCCATCGAAGCCACTGACTGACTCGGCTTCACGTAATACACGCCCTGACATAGCGGGGGATTGGTAGCCTGAGCTAAGTGTTGCCGTGAAAAACTTTATTGACTACACTGCTAGTACCTCTGTCGGATAAAAAAAGTAGCCATCATGCATCTGTCTTGATGGATCGTATATTATAAGCATGCGCGGTGGATGTTTTAGAGGCAACATCATACAAATGTTGGTTACGTAATCCCTCTATGTTTATAACCGGGGGAGTGGCCGATGATAAGGTACCCACACCGCCTTTTGTAACCGTCTCGGGCCAGACACGCGTAGATCTCAGAGGGCCTGTCTTTAATTGTTGAACTAAGGAGAACGCTATGTTTGGGACTAGTACGGCAGGTGAATACCCGGTCCTCCCTTGGTCACCGGCCAACAGTCAAACTTGTACAATGTATAAAAAGAATCTTCGCGTGCGATCTATGAGAGAGACCGGGATGATGTACGAAGTGCGTATATGCGTTGAACGCTGAACCGTCCAAGGCTCGCTGACTGATGATATATTATGTTGGTATGCGGGCACAGATAACGGCTCCATGCGGTCGCGTTGCAGCACAGAACCCAAGACCAGATGTTCCGGGTGACGGTCGCACCTCCCAAGCTATATCTTAACACAGTGAGAGCAAGCTAGTGATTGTGGCTTGCTTTCAGCCCATGGACGCTAGAATGGTGCGTGAACTTTGCATCACGACGATTAACTTCAGTATTTTTGGCGTTGGGTCATGAAAGAGCTCTCCTGTTTCTAAATTGATATCGTTTTCTGACCAGAACCACACAAAATATGAGCGCGAGATTGAGTACGATAGGCTCTGCCACGCGCGCGGCCGAGTTGGGACCCAGCCGCTTGGGTCTTCTTTTGGATCCATCAGACTGGATTTGTGGAATAGGCACGACAGTTACGTATGATGAGCCTGTGCTGCGTAGATGAGTCCATCCATTTTATTATTGACTTGTTACCTTTTCTAGAGCGTCTCCTCCCTGGCGTTGAGCGTGAGCGATCATATCGACAGGCGTAAATAAATTCATCCTTCCGACGTTCTTATGGATATGCATGACGCTTACCTACTGCAAAGCCAATGGAACACATCCAAATTACTTCTAGGTATTCCATCTGTGATTATCAGAGAACTCGACAGTACGAGCAGCTCAGACAATTACGGCAGCCAGATGCTCCTTGCCCCTGCCGAATGTCCCATCATTGCCCAAGCAAATTAGGGCGTTAAGCAGAGTATGCTTCCATGCCATCAACCGATATTCTCGGTGCGCCGCCCTGCTACGGATGGGCGATCATCCACACATAGAAACCAGGTCCTTTCTGTCTCGTTTGATACACCAATGACAGGTGTGTACGCCTTTCGGCAATGAAGAATTCCCAAAGGCATGTGAGGGGGTCCCTCCACTTCAGTATCTTCCTCGATTATCAGGGCACATGTCGAATCTTACATCCTCAGTCCCCCACTTTTCCAATCAGACTATAAACGTCTAACCTTTTAATCGAACTCTTCCGGAACATAGGCCATACCCACGGGAAAGGTTAATCGGTTTCGCGAATCCCTATGACTCTTATCTGGTGGATTTACCCCGTGGGTCTAGTCCTGCTACCACTCACTCGGTTCTCGGTCTTCATCGGTGCACTTCCACCATACAAGTTTGCCTCTGTAGATGCTACTCTGCGCTCAAGTTGGCACACAGAACAGGTAAGCTCATAAGGTCTCTACACATCCGCGCGCTCGTCCGCATGCACACGGTTTAGGGTTTCCGGGCGTTGGATTACACCAACTCGTCTCTGTAGGCCGTTACTCTATGCTCAATTTGACACGCAGAACAGCTAACCTCACAAGATCTTTGCATCTTCAGGCGCCCGTATGCACATGGTATGGGATATCCAGGCGCTAGATACGGATTTCGGCCTCACATGACAACCTTTGGTCGTCGTTTCCACCTGTCAGGTTGGCAGCCTTATCGCTCCTCGTATAAATGCGCTTCTTCTGTAACTGATGGCGTGTACATGTTCACATTCCATAGTCCATACGAGTCGACTGTGGAAAGGTACACAATCTTTAGTGGGCCGGATCTCAACAAGATTATACACAACATGGCTGATTGGTGGGTCTTCAATGATAGTCCCTTGATTCTTCCTAATAACGCACTGAAGTTGCGATATGTGGAACACAGTGCCATACGGACCACGACCTGATCTTGGCGCGTACTCAGTCCAGTGGCCTTTCGTTTGTTTTCAAGTTGCATTTACGAACCAACCTTTACTGTCTCTCTATAAAATGTTTTGAAACGTTTCAAAGTTGACCAGACACCCGTGTATGCAGGACAAGTCAAGCTTATGGTGGGTTACAGTGGCCCTTTTATTACTTTGAAAGAGAGTTGGACACTGTACTATCACGAGGTCAGAACAACAAGTATGGCAAGACTAGCTCCTGATGGCATTTTTTCTTTCTTTCTGAATTTAGAACGCTGAATGAATATGATGCATTGATCTTATAAGGCCGGTCGCGACGGATCCTGCTCCCAAATTAACCTTGTTCTCCGCAAAGCCGAGAGCCTCAGGACATATGACACCCAGTGGACTGTAATAGGTAAATGGTACTTGATGAGATAACCGCGTGCACTGGCCAGTCGGAAGCTATACGTCAACGAATTCTAATGCCACTCACGAAGCAAACAATTCAAGGCACTCGAGTCTCGTTCATCGTACAGTATGCGTCATGAGCCAGAAGCTCAATTACTATCTATGTATATTGCAGACATGGGCCACAGCCTTGACCTTTGAAAACTGCCGAACTCTACTACTTCCATAGAGCATCACGCTTCATGCATCCTGACTGTGGCGTGCATGGAACCTTCCAAATATATTAGTAAGCACGAGCCAGAACCTCAGACATCTTCACAGATATTCAGGCATCGGCGACCTCGTTTACGCATTTTATGGAGGCTTAGTTATTGTAATATTTTCAGCAATGCATGTATGGCAGCGATGACGTAGGGACGACAACAAAATGGGGCGATCAGCTGCGCAGATTCCTCCTGTAAAAGTTTTCAGAAGAGTGAGTGTAACGTCTTACCTTGCTCGGAGGGGCTGAACAAAGGCCAATAAATATGTCCGACACCCCCCTGCAACTGTACAAATGTAACTGCCTCCCGTTCCACTGGCGTCGTTGAAATATGTGCCTAATGGCCACAGCCTGCAGAAGTATATTTGTTAATCGAGCGACATATCCTGCATCAGTAAGCTTAAGCTATAATGCATTTTCGTGCTTTACTGAACGTGTTGCGGCTATATATAATGTATGCAATCGGTGCATTCAGGACACATATGAAGTCACATTTCGCCGTACATAGCTTGGATGAGAACCAGAAGAAATACGTTGGCCAGATGCTTCATCTGTAGTAGCTTTGAATATAAGATTATCAGGTAAATATTATTCCGAGTCCGGAACTATGACATACCGCTCATGACAAGTTCCAAGAGGACCAATTCGTTGCAGTTAGTAATGCTAGCACAGCCGGACGCGCAGCGAGAGAGAGACAGGCTTTAAAAACACCAGCAGAACGGCCTCACGAGAGGGATTATCCTTTCCAAGTTTCGAGCCCTTAGGCTCTGCTTAGGCCATTAGTGAGAGATAATGGTACCAGTGTGGAATACATCAGCTAAGTCAATCCTAGTCGCTGATTGCCGTCGGAAGCAGGCCCCAACCGAGGATAGTCTCATCTCCCAGCGGGCAATGGTCGTACTTAGGTTGACTGGAGGGTCGAACCACCTTTCCTGAGGGGCCCGCGACGCGTAGAGCCGGTGACACAGGATTCTCAGAGTGACTACATAAGTACTGGCGAGTCGAGTTGGTACGATTTGGACTTTCAGCTGTCCCTTAGTACCCAATCATTGGGAGAAGCCAGCCGCCCTTCGTCGCCGCGTATCCCTTCCCAGCTCGCCCAGGTAGGCTGATGGCCTCATCTCGGATTGAGCTCAGATATCAATGCGAGATGAGGTCCGAACTGAAGTGATCAGAGTGTACTGGCTGACAACTGCGCTGCGCAAATAATATGTAAGCCCTGACAGATGTATGGGGCCGATGATGCACGTCTAGAGCTGCCGCCGCCTCGAATAAACGTTGGATGTAGAGCTGTGCGCAGGGAGCTAATTGACAACTAAAGTGTCAACTATTGGCGTCAGAGCATAGCCGACCCTGTCCGGATTTTGGATATCATTCGTGTCATCGTTGGTCGCGAGTCACCTAGAATTTTGCCTGCCACCCAATTGCTACACCAGCACCACCCAGACAGGTTTAGTTTCGCTCTTCACAGCTATTAAGGGACCTTACAACACACCTAAGAAATGCGGTAAAGTGTTCGTACTCATAGCCAGCTGCCGTAGAGCCGGGAACGGACGTCTGCCGCGCCGCCACAACACTGTCCGGCCTGATCCTAGTGGCGGACTGCGGACCCTGGTCTATTTCTGAAACGGAGCAACCTAATCGGACCTATAGGACTATCCCTCCGACGTTGTGTTGTGTTGGACAGCAAAGGCTCAGAGGTTGGCAGCGCTGAAGAGGGTAGTTCCAAGGGCACTGAGAACTGAGAAATACGACACCTTTTGGCCACATTTCTATTGTGTTCCGCAACTCAGCAAGGGTGGTGCCGGTGGTGCCGGCACCGCGGCTTCAGGCGCCAGCGGCGTGATCTAAGACAAGTGTCGGAGTGATACGTAATCTATCCATTTGGCATAGGTTTCTACTGTAAGGTCGCGTAATGTTAGTTGTACTTAGCTTGTGAGCTCCCCTTTCGACCAAAGCTTTCTTCTTCTCTTTACACAGCCTTTGGGCTCCTCGACACTCTAGAGAAATACAATATCACTTGTTGTCACGACCACGAGGCGGGAGAACAAAGGCTGAAAGGGCCTCGCTTCGAGAACAATAACCCAACCCCCAAAGCCGGCCAGGCAAAACCCGCTATTTAGACTGAGACTATAGTGAGTCGCAACTTGACCTGGCTGCCCAACAGAAGACTTGAAGTCTTCTCATTACTTTCTTAAGCACTAGATTTAGATGCCCTTCATGGTTTCACCTCTCGCCTGGCCGCGATCCCTCCTGCTCCTTGCTCTGGCAAACGCAGCCTTCTTTTTCAATGTCGTGCATGCCAGCGTTGATTCATTGTGTGAGTGGCCACTCCTCTGGTCACGAGTGTGAGCCTGACTGCTGACCCCGACTCAGTCACGTCCTCCATCACCTACTGCGCCCCACCACAGGCTATCCTCATCCAGGAGTTCTCTGTTATATACTTTGCGGCGAACCAGTCCGTGTCCTTCAACATCTCCGCTGCGAGTGTGGTATGTGTTTCATGCTTAGGCAATAGTTGAATTTGCTCAGAGGATTTGCAGCAACCCAACCTCCGAGTTTCGGCCAACATTCTCCTCAATGTCTATGGTATGCAGCCCGTTAATCTTACCGAAGATTTCTGCAACCTCTTTGGCAACGCTTTATGTCCGTCTCGCCCTCCCGTGTCTCTGTTCCGTACTGAACCCACCTTGCAGGCCCACTGCCTATGTACAACTTCACTGGATCGAGCTCCATCCAGCTGCCATCCTCCATTGACGTAGCATCTAAAGTTCCCAGCATCGCATACAAGATCCCCGACTTGGAAGCCTTCGCCCAGGTCACTCTTACCGACGTCAACTCGGGCAATGTAGCCGCCTGCGTTCAAGCGACCTTATCAAACGGCTGGTCAACTCATCAACCTGCTGTATCGTTCACGACTGGCAGTTTCGCAATTTTCGCCCTCTTCTCCGCACTTTTGCATTCCCTTCTCCCAAGTACACCTCTTGCCCCCGCTTCCTCGTACAGCCTGCCCTCGATTGCCCCTGCTCGGTTTGTCGACTTCATACTTCTGTTCCAGCAAATCTCTATCACTGGATTCCTGCATCTCAACTTCCCATTAGTCTATCGTGCCTTCACCCTAAATTTCGCGTGGTCTCTCGGTCTGTTCCCAGATTCACAGCCCATCCAACATGCCATCAATCGCATGCGCCATTTAACTGGTGGCAATTTGGCGGATGGTGTGCAAAGCCCGACTGCCTTCGTCAACCGACAGCTGTCGCCATATAACGCTCCTGTCCCCACCGGAACCACCCCCACATCATTCCTAGCATCGGCTAATGCCGCATTTTTAGCTGCAAACCGCAGCATTAACGTACTGGACGCAAGCACGGTCTCTAGTACCGGTAGCGGTCCGCCACCCACCGTGACCAATGGAGGGTCGGACATTTTGCCCGCAGGTATACCAGTCTACGTTAACTCCTTGAACATCGGTACCGCAAATGCGTTCATGTCCGTATTCTTTACCGTCTTGATTGGCGCTGTTGTGGGTGCTGGTGTGTTAGGTGTCATGTATGTTGCTTTGACGTTTATGGCGACACGGTTGAGGGGGAACAAGTGGGCCTGGACGGATGTTATGCATGCTGAGCTACGATATTTCGCGGTTTCCAACGGCATCCGATATGTAGGCCCTTCGAATATGATCTTGTGAGCATGATACTTACGGTTTCCATAGGCCCTCGTCGTTCTCTACCCGGTCCTTATCTTGACATTTTCCCAATGGACATTGCACGATAGCGGGCTTGCCGTCTTCCTTTCCGTTGCAACGCTCCTTTGCACTGCCGCGGCCATACTTTACCCCACTGTGCGGACGCTCCTCATTGCCCGACGTTCATCTCCACAAGCACTCTACACTATCCCATCATACAGTCGTGAATTCGGCGCCCTCTACATCCATTTCCGCCAGGAACGTTACTACTTCTTTGTCACGTCGCTCGCTGCGGCTGTCGTCAAGTCTCTCTTCATCGGCTTCGCGAAAACAAGTGGCCTGGCCCAAGTTACCGCCCTCCTCATCATCGAGGTCGCCGTCCTCGCATCACTGTGTGTCCAGAAACCACATCGTTTGCGTGGTGGGGATGTGCTGGCTGTCTACCTTGCAGTCACCCGTGTAGTTGCTTCGGCCCTCATGTTCCCGTTCGTGGAGACTTTACAAATTAAGCCTATCCCGCGTGTTGCTGTCGGGTTTGTCCTCCTGGCACTGTTCAGCGTTGCCGTCATCGTTATGTGCGCTAATGTAATACTTAACTTTGGCAACGGGTTATTATGGCGCCGTCATGGTAGCACACCCCTTGGCTCTTCCGCTGGTTCCACCACCGACATCGAGAAGGCTGTGATGCCTACGTCCGACGCTTTGGCAGCATCTATACCTCCAGCAGCCGTGCGCCCGACAAATCCCACGCCATCCACGTCTTTCTCGCACGAGCCATCTACCCACTCGCGGCACTCTCCCCAAATGAGTGCCGCAGTGAGCCCAAACTTCACGATTCCCAGCTTTTATTCGTCGGAAGACGGGAACCATAGTGGAGAGCATGACGGCGAGCGCACGGCATGTCATTCCACACGGACACAATCTCGTCGGTCGAGTTTCTTCACTACAGCTTCGCCGACACTATCGTCTCAGGCAATTCAGTTTCCTCCACCGGATTACGAGCCAGAGCTACGAACACCAGCCCACGACACTTAGCTTGACACTCTTCTTTGATTCTTGTTCTGTTGCATATCATCTCATTCGCATTTGTGTTTCTCATCATCATCGTCACGCACACTCATTCATCCATTCGCATATATCTTGCCAGGACCCATTAATGGGCTCTAATCCCGAAACGAACAGAGATACCAGGAATATCTTCGTGTAGCCAAATAAATAGATTTCGAAACTTTTGCATAAACTTTGCCTGCGCACTCGGAATTGCTGTCTTGCCATTGTCGTGACAAACGAACAATGTAAGTCACCACTAGTGTTAAGAACAATGTTGTTTGCTTGGTATTCTCTAATGGAAGGAACTATACACCCTCTGTGAAAGCGCGAGGACGTTAGCAACAGACACGGTGGGACTGGAATCAACTGACGGAGAATTATTGAGTTAAGCTTGTTAACCCGGGAAGAAACGCTCAAATCAATTGTCTTATCTCCAAAGTCCACCACGAGTCCACCGAGTACTGACGGGTTAACCTGTATCAGGACGGCTGTTGAGCACAATGTCTAAATTCTACGACACAAGTATCCACCTTATTCGTGACTTTGAGTATCTTAGCCTGTTGTCCAACCTGGGACTGCTTCAACGTGGCCTCGAGCCGAGCTAGGGTGCTGCGATCTAATGGCGACGAGGAAGTGACAACGACCTCGACCTCGCCCTTGTACTTGGAAACGAGCTCGTTGAAGCCCTCGATGACACCCTGGGTCTCAACCAGCCTCCCGTTCTCCGACAAGACCATGAAGAGATTCTTGGTGACATCGCTCACGGGCTCTTTCTTCGGTCCTTCGGCAGCGACGAACAACGCCTCCAGGCCCGCGGTGCGGTCCTTGGAGGATAGTGTGGGGTTAGAGACGAAGCTTGCAAGCGGCGGGACGGATCGGATCCCATTCGCAATGGCAGCGAGCTCGGACTGGACCTTGGTGAGGGTTTGGGGTGACTTTTTGAGGGCGGCGGAGTAGGCCGCGTTGGCATATTTGTTTGCAATGGAGGAGGCAGCTCGGCGTGCTGACATAGATGCTGATCTGCTGGTAGAGGCAGCAGCCGCTGTGCGGGCGGCGGTGAGGAGCATGGTTGGCTGAGCTGGTAGTTTCTTTCGGGACACGCGGAATCAAAATGGATGTCCGCTCCCGACCACTAGTGCAATCTCTCAGATCCTTCTTCATCCCTTGCTTTGTCTGGAATGAAAGCTGGTTAACAGACTGTCCCAGAGAACGCAGGCTGTCTTCAGACGATGAGATGCCCGGGATTCCTACGGGCCCTTGGGCACGTTCTGGAAGCTCGAGGTCAATGGTGCGTCTATATATTAATGCTGAAGGGGAAAACAGGTTATCGGACGTGAAGTTCGGACTATACGCACGGGCTTTGTGTCGACCCTTCGCTTACTGGTCAATGTACCACTTATGTGATCGTTGGTGTGTCTCTCCAATATTATTTCTTATTCCCGAGAGTGGGTGGGGAGTGCTTGCCGGCAGTCAACTCTTGACGGTTGCACGAGAGCAACGGTCAGGTCGCTCACGACTCAACTATGGGGTTCGTATACAAACACGATGTCTTTTGTATCACCATCCTCGTGGAATCAGCCGTGGAAATCTTGTGTTAGGACTGGGAAGCGGTAAGTTGGTTATCCCCCGTCTCTTGGACCATTTCAGACAGTCCGCGGTCAGGCAATGCGCTTCAACTCGATCTGGTTCGTCGACAATTTTGAGCTTACCATAATCGATCGTGTGCGTGATTTTGTTGGCTCCTCACTCTATGTTTCCATCAGCCAGATCGGTGTCAGTTTCGGGGTTTCCTTCCGGCGCTTGTCCAAGCAATGTTGGCGCAGAATGAATTACCATCTCGTCCCATCGCCTGTTCATTCACTAGTATCGACGTAGGTCAGCTCTGGTGCGTGCAAATCTGAGGGCTTAGTCGATGAGGTTGCGACTAGTAATACCCGACGTATTTGGCGTCAACACATCACGGTCCATCGAAGTGTCTCTATCGGAAGGCGACAACCCTCGTTTATGCAAAATGAACGCGGTAAAATAATATTATCCAGCGCTGATGCCTCTTTCCCTAGTCTTACATTGTGTTCGTCCGATTGTGCCAATACCTATACGGCTGCTGTCACCGCAAGCGATGTGATGCATTCCATGCCTGCCAGTCATATTGGGAGAGCCTTCTCCTTAGTGCAAACCCATGCAATCATTTGCCTTGCCGCCTCAGTCATCTCTTCGATGGTGTGCGGTTCGTGCTCGTCATGCGGGACATGCATAAAGAGAGACTTGCTGCGCTTGGCTTTAGTGTCACTAGGCGGCCCAAATAAGGGACGCTGCGACTCTGCCAGAGAGCCAAAGCAGATAAAGTCACACAAGAAGTGGCCTGCATCTACTGACGCAACAACTCGCTAGATGATAATCAGGGGTCATGAACTTGGCTGACATCTGAATCACACTGTAATGGGAGGCTTACGGTCTCGCCTTGTTGTTCGAGATGCTTTATCAGCCCTGGTACGTCTACCTCCGTGCGAAGCTCCTCTGGAAAGCATTCGTATCCTTTGGCAAATCCGTGCGATGGTTCTGGTTTTGCGTTTGCAGAAATGACATCATCATCCAGGGCGTTTCCGTTAGGTCCCTTCGTCCCCTGGCGCAGCCTTTCAGTCTCAAATTGCTCTGCAGCGGACGCTTGCCCCAAACGGTTGCTTGTCACCGCAACGACAGGTGCCATCTTCCCGTCCACTCCTGGGCTACGATATCCGGTTTTGTGTCCAACCTGTTCTATGGACAAGGCGCCGTTGCGTCCCGCGCCCAGGTGAAAAGTAAGATCGTAACCCTCGGGTGGAGGTGCTATGACAGGCTCTGGCATGGGGGCATATTCGGAATTGAGGGGGGGTAACTGGGGAGGACGTGCATGCAGGCCCGGCACGACAGAAAGTATAGTTGAATATGTGACCTCGAGTGGACCTATGGCGGTGACATGGATTGTGGCGGAATCAGTGTGGATGAGCGTGTTGTGGAGTGGAACTACGGCACGCCAGGAAGGATTGTCCGTGACGATGGAGAAGGGCTATCATATATATACGTCGAGATGAGGGCAGTGGCTGGTTGGATATAGGCAGCTACTCACACCGTAACCAGTGACGAGGGCGTGGTAAGTGGGCTTGGATCGCTCACTCGTCGTTGGTGGCATTGCGACAAAAGGCGTAAAGAATGAGCCTACTCACGATTGCCAGGTGCTCGGTCGGCCGGCCGTCATTGCGGGATACGCACGCTCATCCGGCACTTGGACTTCTTCTTCCATTGGCTGCGGACGAATTGACCGTTCATTCCAGCATATATAGTGAAACCTGCAGCCCGTGCTGTTCAAGTCTGCATGTAACTATGATAAGCACCGGGGTGAAGGGTATCCGCTCGCGTTTTGGGATATCACTATTTTGCGACAGCATATTAATACTTTTACTTTATCTCACAGAACCAGGCTTGAAGGTGGATACAAGTTGCATCTGCAGGCTGAGGCACAATATTGGAATAGGTGCAAACTCAATATATATATTTGACAAAGTCGAAGGTTGAGTACTAGTGACTAGTGACTCGGAGTTGAATACTGGAGTCGGGTGAAGATTTCACTTCTCTCTGCTGATGGCGTGAGAGCGTCCTGTGCCCAGATAGATCACGTGGGCACACTCTGCGAGGAAGTGGGCAAAGCCGGTAAATCTGGCGAAGTCGGTAAGTACAGTAAATCTGGCGAAGTAAATGGGTCGGGTTTCCCCGAACTTGGAGGACGCCGCGGGAAAATTAGCTAAGGCACCGAAAAGTTAGCTGGGCTCCGACACATGTCGCTTGCCTTTACCATCTTTGCCTTGGTTTTTCTAACGGAGCTCGTGTCCTGGATAGGAAAGACAGTCCTACTGAACATTGTACGCTCTGTTCCGTCGCAGTCCTTCTCGTCTGAAGCTTGTGCTGTGGCAGTTCTACACTCTACATCAGTATTTGTTCCACAGATCGACAGTACAACGACAGCGTCAGCTCAAAAAAGATATCTTGGCTACGAAGCAGGAGTTACTTCAAACAAGTGCCCAGGACCAATTTGCGAAATGGGCCAAGCTAAGACGGAAGGTGGATAAGGGCATCGACGACTTGGAGAAGCTCAGTGAGTGTTTCGCAGTATGACAGACGGGCGATTCATGATATGGTCATCGTCGGCCCCTGTAGGCAGCGAGATGTCTGCCTCGAAGGCCTCCTACTCCACAAAGTTCAGCACAGCCGTCTGGATAACCACTTCGGGTGCACAGTACGCCCTGGGCTGGTGGTTCGGCAAACAAGCTGTGTTCTATCTTCCGCCGGGATGGTTCGGGCCAGCGGAATGGTGGCTCAGCCTGCTATTCGCACCGATGGGTAGGAACTGAATGATGTGATCCCGCACTTGAGCTGATGCGGCGCAGGTTCTGTGAGCTGTGGCGTGTGGCAGATGGCGTGCAAACGCGTGCTGAAGGTCGGGGAAGGGATTTTAAAGGATTTCGTTTGTGAGTCTGACGAGCTCAAACGCGCTATCCGGAGTGTGCTGAAAGCATTATTTTCTGAATGATCCTCTGAATGCACAAGTGACGGATCCTGCATCGAATGCACCGACTGCTGAGACGCCCACGGAAAGCACGCAGGCATCTTCAGAGAAAACTGAGTAAGAAGATGGGGTGCTCGCTGAGGGAAGTACCGTGCCCGTGGTCGTGTGCCTCGGACATGGGCCTCCGATGGAGGGTTCTTTGTGTTCCTTCACGGAGAGGCATGCGGACCTGCGTTGATCATGATTCGTGTCGTATGCTCTCATAGTATGGCTGCGAATAGATACAGGTGAATAAATCCGTCGAGACAAAAGGATACAGTAAAAGAAAGCTGAATTAAATAACGTCCGAGTAACGGCCTCGGAAGAGCCTTTGACCGCAGGATTTTCACATGCCAGTGTCGTGACTTCCCGGATGGGAGGGAGTGACGGCTTGTGTCGCGGCTCTCACGGCCCTCCGTTCGTCCTATAAAGCACCCCAGGCAATGTCTCTCATCGTTAACTCTACCGCCATCTGCCGATATCCCAATACTTAGCTGTCTACAATGGCCAAAGGCGTAAAAGTACTGGGGAAAGTCAATGGAACCGCACAAGACCTGGTTCTTTCTGAGCCCGCCTTGGAATTCCTGGCAGCCCTTCACCGCACGTTCGACGCGACCCGCCAGAGCCTTCTTCTTGCTCGGAACACGACTCAACTCCGTCTCGATGCCGGCGCCCAGCTCGACTTCCCGCCGGAGACCGCGCACATCCGCGCCGAGCCTTCGTGGCATTGCGCCCCGCCAGCCCCTGGTCTCGAAGACAGGAGAGTCGAAATCACAGGTCCTACCGACCGTAAAATGGTAGTCAACGCCCTCAACAGTGGCGCCAAAACATTCATGGCCGACTTTGAGGGTACGTCGCAGACCGCACGTCCGACTAGTCAATCGCCGCTTCTCAACCCCCACCGCGTCTAGACTCTAATTCCCCTACGTTTTTGAACATGGTGAATGGCCAGCTGAATCTATACGATGCCATCAGGCGTCAGGTCGACTTCGAACAGGGCGGCAAATCTTACAAGCTCGTGCCTAAACCCGCCGTGCTCATTGTTCGGTAAGCTTCTGGCCCCCTTGTCATGCAATCAATTCACAGCAGGTAAAGCCCTCGAGGTTGGCATCTCGACGAGCCACGTCTGACCGTCGACAACCATCCCATGTCCGGCTCACTGTTTGACTTTGCATTGTATTTCTTCCACAACGCCCACGAGCTCGTGAAACGCGGCACTGGCCCTTATTTCTATCTCCCTAAACTGGAGCACTACCTTGAGGCGCGCCTTTGGAACGATGTGTTCCTCTTCTCTCAGTCGTACATCCACATGGCTCACAACACTATTCGCGCGACTGTCCTCATCGAGACCCTCCCAGCTGCTTTCCATATGGAAGAGATTTTATTCGAGCTGAGGAATCATTCCGCTGGCTTGAACTGCGGCCGGTACGGAAATCTCTCCATAGCATGCCATATAATGGCTCACCGTCTGTACCCACAGTTGGGACTACATCTTTAGCTTCATCAAGAAACGCCGCGCCGATGCGACTGCGGTGATGCCCGACCGCAAGGATGTCACCATGGAAGTCGGGTTTATGGACGCCTATGTCAGACTCCTGATTCAGACTTGCCATAAGTGCGTGACAGTCTCAGCATTTCGTTGCATGGCACTGACCAAGGTACACAGGCGTAAAGTCGCTGCGATGGGTGGCATGTCGGCTCAAATTCCCATCAAAGGAGACGACAAGGCGAATGAAGTCGCAATGGGTAAAGTCAGGGCAGACAAACTTCGTGAAGTCACTGCCGGCCACGATGGTCCGTGTACCCCCGACGTTTCCCCATCATGACACCATCTCAGACCGCATATAGGTACTTGGATTGCTCATCCGCTCATCAATAAGATTGCAACGGATATCTTTAACGAGCACATGCTCGGGCCCAATCAGGTGACGTTCAATTAATTTCACATGACCAGCTGCTACAGGGCCTAACATTCATATAGTATCATGTTCGCCGTGATGAGGTCAAAGTGACTGCAGCCGACCTTCTGGACACCAAGGTTAAGGGTCAGATCACCGAGGACGGTGTGAAGTCGAATCTTTCAGCGTAAGTATAACCTTCGTGCGCACCGCAGCTTTATCCTGATGCAGAAATAAAACCTATTAGCGCTCTGGCGTATTGCGCGGCTTGGATTGCGGGCAATGGATGCATTCCCCTGAATTACCTCATGGAAGATGCGGCCACAGCTGAGATTGCACGACTCCAGCTCTGGCAATGGGTCCACTATAACTGCTCCCTAGTATGTTTAACTGGTTCTAGTAGTCCATTATTGTTTGACGCACGCTGTGTTGTAGGACTCTGGGCACCCAATAACTGCCTCGTACATCGACTCACTCGTCAAGCAACTCTCACCGCATGTCAAGACGATCGTCCCGGGGCTCCAGAGCGATCATGTGCACATCGCAGGCGAGTATTTGAAGGCACAAATTAGGAAAGACTGGGCGAGTGACTTTTTGACCACCGATCTGATGCCGTATCTGGAGCGCTTGGATGGAACCAAGTGGATCAAGAGTGCGCTGTGAGGAGGCGACCGAAAAGGGCACAGGCTACCATATACGGATGGTCAGTGGTCACGGTGGTGCCAGTGGGGGGTCATGTGAGGAAAATTAGTGTCCCGTCTCGTTCTGTAACTTTGTACGCGATGAATGATTCGTAACGCACGTATATATAATAACGATGTGAAAGGGCTGGGTTACAAGTTTGCGAGGACCTTGCCAGTGGTACTGATGCATTGTGTATATGTCTTGGGTGCGACTCTGCAGACTCGTAGCGGGCAGTTTAAGCCAAAGATATCGCCCCGACTGTCGCGTCACCATGATTTCCTTAGCTCCATGCCAAACGGCCTCGAATGGAATGCTTGCTACCAGGAAGAAAGGAAATTTCAACCACTTGGGCCAACAGCTGATGTTATGATATTTACTAGTAGGCTGGATGATCCAAAGAAAGGCACCTAGGCTTTCGTTCTTACTTATTCAACGTGACTGACTATCCACGGAAACTTCAATACACAGAGACCGACTGCACAATTTATCATTCGTGATATATATTCTAATTCCTGTCCTATGTTAGAATGCTGAAAAGATACGAGCAGAAGCCTTGAGTTCAACACAGACGCGACTAGAGTGCTCACCACCATCATCACTTCCAATAGCTCAGGCTTGGACGTGGAGGTGGATTACGATTCAGATCATGTTATAATGAATCTTAGGATGTCCTACTTAGCTAGAGAGGTTCATGATCGGAAGTGATTTTCCACTCATGAAGCCAATGCCTAGCGTGATAGGACACTTTAAGATTCTCCTATGATTCTTTCACAAGCAGTCGACAGAGCGCAAATAAGACATCCATATCGTTCATAGGTTTCAGCTTACAGGGACTCCCGGTAAGCAGAAGCGTATACACGATATCTGTTCGCAAGTAAATGTGATGCTCGAACGGATAACGAAATAATTTTATAACTCCGAAATCTGTCTTCGAATCATGAACCCTTCCATGATTTTTCGCCCTCTGGCTCTCAGAGTGACCCTCGCTTCCCGGGCCTCGTCCCTGAGCGTGAACGGAACTCACAGGCGGACCTTCTTAACCCTCAAAGATCACAAAGTAAACTTTTTCCCTACCCGAAATACCATTCCTTGACGAATCGATAAGTATACGGCTCATGCAACAGCATCGGGTGCCGGTCGAAACGGACGCGTCGTTTCTAACGAAGATGGCGCAGCTCCACTAGATATGAAATTGTCTACCCCGAAAGGGCTGGGGGGTAATGGGAAAGGTCACAACCCTGAACAGCTTTTCGCGGCTGGATATGCTGGTGAGGAGCTTTAGCTTTGCAGAATATCATCGATGCGAGTGCATCTGTGTTAAATGGCGCGATCAGCATGCTTCTTGGGTGCTCTTCAACTCATGGCTGGACAAGCCGGCAAGAAAGACCTTGCAGCCAATGCCAAAATCCATACCTCGGTCCATATTGGGGAACCTTCTGACATACCTGGTTTTGGAATTGCGGTGGACATTGAGGTCGAGGGTGTCCCAGACGAGCAACTCATCCAGGATGCTCATGCTGTACGTATATCACGCCATATACTTATACCCCGGGAAGTATATTATCTGAATTGTTTGATGTGCAACAGGCATGCCCTTACTCCAGGGCTCTCAGCCGTGGCGCGCAAGTCACCGTCAAGAGCAGGTGAAAACCTTCCCGTGAGTACATGGCAAAATAAACCTATAACAGATGTCCAACTCTCTTGCATCAGAAGTCAAGGTCATAAATTAGCACCCACCAGAAAATGAAAGTCATGTATAGTAGTACTGCATTCACGCTGCCTTCTTCCAAACCAAGTAACGAAATCACTGGACTGAACTACTATTAGGTTCAAGCCCGGGAGCATGGCGTCACTGCAGGTATGTTGCAGCATCAGTTAGTTTATATTGGCATGTAGGATCAACGTCCTCAAAGAGTTAACCCTTGACAGGGACGCTTTCCTTTTTCTTTTGCCGAAGCCTCCCGTGTGCGTGCCTTACTCGGACAATCTCGAAGAGTATGGCCGAGGATTGACCCCTCCCTTTCAATGCAACATCGGCACCGCAACGCGCTGGTTAAGAGTTCCCTGAGGTGATTGTCCTAATCATCAGTGTGCATGTGTTGGACGCACCAGTCCAAATGCTACCCTTCGCAAACAGAACCATCCGACTATATCGACACCGTCTTAAACGAGGAAGTAATGGGATGATGTCCCCAGCCTGAGCTCGCCCCTGATATATGCCTGATGCCCAGTCAAAGCCCGCTGTGCTGGCATCGGATGCTGGCGGACCGAAAACCTGCGACCTGCATATTTCGGCAGGTATCTGCTCTCAAATCTGATGATTCAGTATACTGGTTAGAAAAACTAAAATACAGCCACTTGAAATGACTTACACTGCAAAAGTGACAGCAAATTTTCTTGTACTTGGTAAGTTGATCATGCTCTTTACTTCAATTCAGACCATTTCTGATCGCTTTCAAGTGGCGGCCTTGAAAATGTCCAGCGCCAGAAAAACCCAATGCAATGGATCATGGCAAGTGCCCCAACGGATGGAAAAAATGTATATATGTAAGGCAACCTCATTCTTTGTCTCCTCTCGCCACATCCCCCGCTTCTTCCATCCCCCCATCGACCCTGGTCTCGCCCACCACCCTCCTCCGTATCCCCCCATTAGAGCCGCCCACAACATACCCATCCAGCTGAGAGCGTTTCCATCTGCGCAGCCGCCAATATCATCTTTGCTTTGACGCATCTCATTGAGGTGAATATGTCGAGTGCACACAGTACATGATATGACCTAATTTAACCGCTGCCTCCTTCCGTGTCTCCAGCAGCCTCGCGGACTCGTCGACTGCTGCATATCATGGGTGATACGGTAGTTGTATGCATATCCCCGCTCTTTCTCTCATTCCACTGCTGAACCAAACTTGTACCGCCTGCAGGATTGACACTGTACATTTAACATTGTGATACATTGGATTTTTCTCAGGCCTTAGCTAGAACAGCTGCTGCTAGAATCTGTTCTGTAGCCATTGGCTAATAATACATATATTCTAATGTGCTGCTTTCAGTAAAAATTCTAAATCTGCGCTTGTCTGCAAAGCCTATTTTAACAGATTTATGCTGACTACGGCAGATTGAACTCGAAACGGCCCTACGCTCCCGGCGCTTGCAGTACTTCTGTTCTCATCTGCAGGTTTGTCACTTATCTGCTCTGGCTGGACGTAGCGGCTTTTGACTCAGTCACTGGGCCTGATGAACTGATGCACTAGAAGTTACCTGTCAAAAAGTGGAAGACCCACCAGATAAACAATGACAGAATCGATCCTGCGGTGCCGAGGTTATTCACCTTACTTCCATCATTCTCGTGATCTTCAGAACAGCCTAATGTTCTGTAATGAGGAGCAGGAATCTATCTGAGCTATTTATCCTGAGGCAACACGCATCAGAGGACGACGGCGCGCGCAAGATATTCGTTGCCTGTTATATTGTAGAGACTAGGCCCAACTCTGACTCGAATAAAGAAATATCGACGCGGCCAAGTATTTGTTTGACACTCGTTCTGCTCCCGTTGCTCCTGCACTCATGACCCTGCCCGGACCGCCATTTTATCCAATATTGTCAGGCTTTGCTTATAAGAACGTTCCTGTCGGATCTCCAGGGTTCGTGATTTCAAACTGGGACAGCTAATGCACTTAGGCAAACCCGGGTGGCCATTCTCAACTACGTGCTGGAGACTGTATTCTGCAATATTGATATGATGCCACATGCTTTCCGCTTCATAGAGACGAAGATATGCATGCAACTGACATGTCTGCGTGACTCGTAATAATTTCTATGAATATGCCCGCATTACCGAAGGTTCTTTTAATGGCTTGAATGATATATCTTTCGCCGATATCGAGACCTCAGTAGTCCTTTACGATGATGATCCTGCTAGGGCGCACAATATTCCTGAGTTCACTCTTTTGCCTCCCTGCTGTTCTGGGACACTCGGGGAGCATTCAGGGAGGGATGGATGATGCAGTGAACATACAACGTGAGGCCCTCTCTCGTTTGCAGAATGATTTCCTCGGGCCGCCCAGTGAAACTGTAAAGAGAGACTATATCTCTTCAACCATCACATTTCACAACCCAAAGGCCAAAGAATTTTTTGTCGATGGGACGACGCTTCCCGAAGGTCAGGACCCCCAGTACCTCCCATCAAAGTGTGTAATGGTGCTCACCCGCTTTGCAGTCAACTTTGATGCAGGTCCTTCGTGGTCTGGATTAATGCCCATATCTTCCAATGCAAACGAGACCCGCAAACTATTTTTTTGGTGAGTATGGCCTGCTTTGGCAACTCTCTATATGTGTAGAATTATCGACAGGTTCTGGCCTACAAACAACCCAGCTCATGGGGATGAACTTCTTTTCTGGACCAATGGTTAGTACGCAAAGGTTCAGGATTCTCATCTACTCTGCGTCTGAGGCTGCGATGGTAGGTGGGCCAGGCTGCTCTTCGCTTGAGGGTTTCTTCCAGGAGAATGGGCCCGTCAGTGAGTTCGAATAGAATGTGAGTACGATTTTGCAGCCACTCACCAGATTACGATAGCCTGGTCCTGGGGGCAGGCAGCACCGACGCCGTGAGTTTTCTTCTTGCCAAAGCCAGATATCAGTTTACAATGAAGTCACAGTAATCCATGGTCATGGACGAATCTTTCCCATGTACTCTGGGTTGAGCAGCCAGTTGGGGTGAGCCAATTTGAGTCGACTCAGGCTTACGGTGACCGTTCAGTTCATTTCATAAACTTCAGACAGGATTCAGCCAAGGAGAACCGAATATCTCGAATGATGACGAGCTAGCAGCACAAGTTATGGGCTTCTTAGAACAGTTTTTAGATGTATTCAGTGAACTCAAGGGGAAAAACTTCTACGTGTCAGGGGAGAGCGTACGTGACGTGTTTCATTTAGCTGAGACGATCAACAATTGCTTAAAATACTGATGCGTAGTATGCTGGCTTCTGTGAGGCCCTCCGCCTCTTGATTACAATATTTCTCTGACATCGTCTTTTGGGAGATGTCCCCTACATTGCAAACTGGATCTATGAACATCCCGGACTTGACCTTAATCTGCAAGGCATCTGGATCGCGGACCCAAGTTTATCATATACAGTGGTACAGCAGGAGATACCCGCACTACGATTTGTTCAGGTACGTTGAGCATTTCTGTCAAGGACCTCATGGTAAAAGGGTACTGATGTAAATACAGGCCAACCGTAATCTCTTTCCATTCAATAGCTCGTTCATGTCTACATTACAAGACATCTCCGACAATTGTGGCTATACAGATTACCTTGATAGATTCGTGACATACCCGCCGGCTGGTCAGCTTCCTCTACCAAATGGAACAGCGGGAACGTTTGCCCCGACTAGTTCTTGCCGAATCCACAGCGCCATCCAGCGCGCAGTAAATCTGTGAGTGTCAGGTTGTAGTCCAAAGTAATTTGTGTAACAATGGTCGTCAGCATAAACCCAGTATTTAATGTGTACCGGGTTTCCGACACCTGGCCAAATCTTTGTATGCGGTTCCTCAGAATTGAACCCTGTCCTCCCCTTACAATCTATCTTCAGGGAGTGTGCTTGGATTCCCCCGATCCACCCAAGAGTTTATTTATTTCAACCGGCAAGTCATTACTGTCATGATCCCTGCACATAATATTAATGTGCACGTATTTACAGAACTGATGTCAGGGCGTGTATTGTTATCATAAAATGCACTGACACCAACTGCTCTCTTTATCCAGGTTCAAGATGCAATCCACGCTCCTCATATGGAATGGGCAATCTGCAGCAACAATGCAGTGTACATTAATGCCACAACTGGGGGCCCAGGGAACGACCAGTCAATTGGCTCTGCACTCAGTGTTCTGCCAAACGTAATTGAGAAATCTGTCCGCACAGTCATTGTACATGGTCTTGCGGTATGATTCAGTATCTTCTTTCGAGACATTCGTTACATACGGCTAATGCACTTTCAATTGTCAAGGATTTGATCCTGGTGGCTGAAGGAACACGCATTGCGATCCAGTGAGCGTAGCACCGTGAAAACTACAAAGAGTATTCCTTGACTTGTAATAGGAATATGACCTGGAACGGCGCCCAAGGATTCCAGACACCTATTGAGGACGAGACTTTCACCATCAAAGACATGGGCGTATTCGGTAACACTCACACGGAGCGGAATCTCACATGTATGTGGTTCAACTTCATTGGGCTCTCAGTTTCGCATCCTGAACTATTTGTGAATCTGGTTAGATGTGGAATTCTACTACTCAGGACATATGACTCCCCGTGAGTGTGAACTGTGATGCATCGATGCTCTGGTCGCGTTTGAATATGGTCTCTTGCTAGAATTTGTGCCTTGGGCTGCCTTCTCGACCATGTCGTACTTGCTGGGGAGGCAGGCCAACGTTTCCACAGGATAAGAGTGCCTTAGTAGCCTTGGTATTCCTCCAAAGGCGGTCACTAGTTTACAACAAGCTGTTGCAATTGAAGCGCGATACATTTCATAGTGTACGCCACTGTAACAGTGTATGCTATCGTGGAATGCTATGATCTATCTACTTATTGGTAACCTTGTTGTGAACCCGAGTGACCGATCGCCGAGCCAGCATTATTCTCTCTTTTACAGTTACTATTACTCAGCAACTAGTATAGATACCTAATATGTGTACGACGGCGCTTCAGACTCTTTCCTCACGCCGTCTAGGTTCTAAACTGCCTGTAGAGGTTGCTCTTACAATAAACCTACTTACTAGAGGCTATCAATGCATTCACCCAACGGTATGTGCCGTCATTCATTACCAGATTTTCAGCGAATGGCAGGCAGGATCAATTGGGGCCGCAATATTCAGGAGCTTCGACGAAACCATCGGGATGGCTTACTAGTGGTTTCTTCCAGAATTTGTAGTACAAATTCTTGGAGAAACCACTATCTTCCCGTGTCAATGGGTCCCATCTCTGGAGGAATCAGCACGCTGGGAGGCTTTAAAACTAAGAGCCTACGCTGCAATGGACGCTTGCCCCTCCTCGATTCAATACGAGCTTGTGTCTATGACCGCTCTCCACTGCCCTCGCTGTGACTGTCTCCGGAAGCTTGTAGAACTTGGCCAGTACGTCCGTCCAACAGTGTGAAGAATGAGGCGAGGCGAGGACTCAGGCCCGTCTATGAGAGGATCGGTCAATTCTGCACAATATACTGTATACAGTTATGTCTGACTTATATAGCTATATGCATGAAAGGATACTACGGGTGGTACGGTCTACCCGTCCCTCATCGTCATCGGCTTCTCAGCCTATCAAAGATTTTGTCGTGAGCCAACATCAATCCGGTGAATGACCCATCCAATATCTGAGATCTGAACATTTGAGTGTTTAAAGTTAGACTGGATGACTTTCCGTAGCCCTAAAATCCTAAACTCGCAGTTCTAAAGCAGCTTCGCGTGAGAAAAGTTGTAGGTTTAGACCAAGGTTCAAACCGTAAGACCAATTTTCAAACGAGAGTCATAAGGTCCAAGCTGTCATCGGCGTACGCTCGGCATCTCGCTGGCCCGACATCTAGCCAGGCTCCTGGGTCAGCCAGCCGTTGTAGAGTGTGTTGATGTCCAAATTGGGCCAAATGTGATGCCAGCTGTCAGACCTGTCAGTTATGGACTTTGATTATGGCTAGAAAGGGGGTCCGACCCCCTGCGTAGATTCAGAGGTCTGGGCGATGGGACAAGGATCGGGCGGAGCTTTAATGTGCTTCCCTGTCACCGGCTAGCTCCCGGCTCGTTGTTCCGAGGCATTTAGGAAAAGGAATTTAGGATTTTAGGTCTACGGAAAGTCATCCACTGCCCCTATTAAACTCGTCTACATCGCGAATCTTTCTGGCACTGCACGGCGTGGACCGGCCCGGGCTTTCCGGATCTTCGCCATGACCTGGCAGCATCATTTTCTATGAGAAAGTGTAGGATGTCGAGCGTCTTGTAGCTCGGCATGACCCGGGAAGGTGGAACAATTGGTCTGTGCTCGACCCCCTTTCGATCTGAGACACGCGTATTTGTATGAGCGTATGTACAATAGTGTAGTCTTCCCAGTGTGTTTTTCGCTGCCACTGGGAAGTGAGTACCTAACCTGTATAACGAGAGCAAAGCTAACTAGCTTGTAGCTTACATTTGTCTTTAGGTAGTGTATAACTACCTAGTGTGTTTTTCGCTGCCACTGGGAACTTACATTTGTCTTTAGGTTATGGGCCCCGGCCCTACCTTCTGAATGCAAGAATCCACTGTAACAATGCCAGCTACACCTCTTGATAAAATTCAAAGTACAGAATACAAAACCACCCAAAATTCCCATTCCCCTCGGCATCGACTTCTCCGCGATCGCGAACGATGACGAACAAACGAAGGATTTCCCCTATCGAGAACTTATAGGCAGCTTAATGTTCGCTGCCACCGTGTCGCGCCCTGACATAGCACATGCTACCAATAAATTGGCGCGATACTCGTCAAATCCTAGCCAAACTCATTGGAATCTGGCTAAGCGAATCCTTCAATATGTATATCACACTCGCGACCGAATCTTAACACTCGGTGGAGAAAATTTCACTTTATATGCGTACTCAGACGCAGATTTTGCTGGAGATTCCGAAGACAGGAAATCGATGAGCGGAAACGCTCTATTTTTGGGTAAAGGTGCCGTTTCGTGGTCCTCAAAGAAACAGAACATTGTTGCTCTGTCCTCTACAGAATCAGAATACATCGCACTATCCGAAGCTGCGCGCGAGATACTATGGACACGTCGGCTTCTTCAAGAATTGTGTTTTACACTAGACGAACCCACCATCATCTACGAGGACAACCAGGGAACCATTGCGTTTGCTAACCACCAAAAGCCATTACGTCGGATGAAGCACATTGACGTCAAGTACCATTTTATTAGGCAGCAAATTACCGACGGTACAATCCAACTGAAATATAAGCCATCCTCCAACATGACCGCGGACATTTTTACTAAATTCCTTTCCCCATCCACCTTCGACCTTCATTCCAAATCACTCGGCCTCTCTACTGCAACGCTCGAGGGGGAGTGTAGGATGTCGAGCGTCTTGTAGCTCGGCATGACCCGGGAAGGTGGAACAATTGGTCTGTGCTCGACCCCCTTTTGATCTGAGACACGCGTATTTGTATGAGCGTATGTACAATAGTGTAGTCTTCCCAGTGTGTTTTTCGCTGCCACTGGGAAGTGAGTACCTAACCTGTATAACGAGAGCAAAGCTAACTAGCTTGTAGCTTACATTTGTCTTTAGGTAGTGTATAACTACCTAGTGTGTTTTTCGCTGCCACTGGGAACTTACATTTGTCTTTAGGTTATGGGCCCCGGCCCTACCTTCTGAATGCAAGAATCCACTGTAACAATGCCAGCTACACCTCTTGATAAAATTCAAAGTACAGAATACAAAACCACCCAAAATTCCCATTCCCCTCGGCATCGACTTCTCCGCGATCGCGAACGATGACGAACAAACGAAGGATTTCCCCTATCGAGAACTTATAGGCAGCTTAATGTTCGCTGCCACCGTGTCGCGCCCTGACATAGCACATGCTACCAATAAATTGGCGCGATACTCGTCAAATCCTAGCCAAACTCATTGGAATCTGGCTAAGCGAATCCTTCAATATGTATATCACACTCGCGACCGAATCTTAACACTCGGTGGAGAAAATTTCACTTTATATGCGTACTCAGACGCAGATTTTGCTGGAGATTCCGAAGACAGGAAATCGATGAGCGGAAACGCTCTATTTTTGGGTAAAGGTGCCGTTTCGTGGTCCTCAAAGAAACAGAACATTGTTGCTCTGTCCTCTACAGAATCAGAATACATCGCACTATCCGAAGCTGCGCGCGAGATACTATGGACACGTCGGCTTCTTCAAGAATTGTGTTTTACACTAGACGAACCCACCATCATCTACGAGGACAACCAGGGAACCATTGCGTTTGCTAACCACCAAAAGCCATTACGTCGGATGAAGCACATTGACGTCAAGTACCATTTTATTAGGCAGCAAATTACCGACGGTACAATCCAACTGAAATATAAGCCATCCTCCAACATGACCGCGGACATTTTTACTAAATTCCTTTCCCCATCCACCTTCGACCTTCATTCCAAATCACTCGGCCTCTCTACTGCAACGCTCGAGGGGGAGTGTAGGATGTCGAGCGTCTTGTAGCTCGGCATGACCCGGGAAGGTGGAACAATTGGTCTGTGCTCGACCCCCTTTTGATCTGAGACACGCGTATTTGTATGAGCGTATGTACAATAGTGTAGTCTTCCCAGTGTGTTTTTCGCTGCCACTGGGAAGTGAGTACCTAACCTGTATAACGAGAGCAAAGCTAACTAGCTTGTAGCTTACATTTGTCTTTAGGTAGTGTATAACTACCTAGTGTGTTTTTCGCTGCCACTGGGAACTTACATTTGTCTTTAGAAAGGGCTCTGTACATCATTGATCTCATCACTGAATTAAAAATACATAGGCACTGGAGGCATATAAAAATTTTCTGGTCTGAAAAACTGTTCAAAAAACTGTAAAGATATTCCAAATTTTTTAGTGTTTTTAATGTAAAAAAACTTGAACATAATTTTGTGTTTTTGTTAGAATTTGTTGAGCAAGAAAATTGTAAAAAAGTTTAAAGTTTTTTGCAGGGTTTTTTTATGTCTTTTTATAAGTTTCTTTGTGAAAACACAAAGAAACCCCTGAAAAACCCTGAAAAAAACTTTGAATTTTTTTCCAAAAAAAAACACAAAATTTTATTACAGTTTTTTTTTACGTAAAAACACTAAAAATATTTGGAATATCTTTACAGTTTTTTGAATGGTTTTTCAGACAAGAAAATTTTTATATGCCTGCAGTGAGGCAAGAATTTAAAGAATGCACTGCAAGAAACCGGTATACTGGAACAATTGTCCCACTCACTGCAGGCATATAAAAGTTTTCATGTCTGAAAAACTGTTGAAAAAACTGTAAAGATTTTCCAAATATTTTTAGTGTTTTTTATGTAAAAAAACTATAATAAAATTTTGTGTTTTTATTAGAATTTGTTGAGCAAGAAAATTGTAAAAAAATTCAAAGTTTTTTTCTGGGTCTTTTATGGGTTTGTTTGGGTTTTCACAAAGAAACTTATAAAAAGACATAAAAAACCCTGCAAAAAACTTTAAACTTTTTTACAATTTTCTTGCTGAACAGATTCTAACAAAAACACAAAATCATGTTAAAGTTTTTTTACATTAAAAACACTAAAAAAATTGGAATATCTGTACAATTTTTTGAACAGTTTTTCAGACCAGAATATTTATATATGCCTCCAGTGACTATTACAGGTATTGTTCTCAGCTCGTAAACCCCCTCAATTTTGAATGGTCACAACTTCATCCAGTCATGCAGCCTGTACCTGGGTGTGTGTGCGAGTGACTTTGCAGATGAGCAGTCGCAGATCCTGTGGGCGATGTCCTTCATGAAGACCGGGAGGGCTGCGACCTTTGCCGCCCATGCGTTCACGCATGAAGCAAAACATGGCACACTGCTCTATGTGACCTGGAAGGATTTCGTCGAGGTGTTTTGCCAGCAGTTCTACCCCTTACATGAGGCCACCAATGCGATGAATCAACTGGAATCACGTCAGTATCATCAGGGCAAGTGTTCAGTCGACAAATACATTGATGGGTTTGAAGAGTTGGTTGAGAAGTCTGAGTATACAGATGGGCGATCGATAGTTATGAAGTTCCATCGAGGTCTTGACCCTGTGATCCAGAGTCGCATTCCATTAATGTTGGATGGGAGGCCAAAGGATGATGATCTGTCTGCATGGTATGGAGCGGCAAGAACAGTTGCACTTACACGTGTGGCCAATGAAGTGTTCCAGGCACCTAGGGTGATGAACAGTGGCCCTCCTCCAGCACCAGCTGTTTGCAAGGCTGGTGAATTGTACACCAAGTTCGCCATGCCTCCGTCTTTGAGGCTGGCAATCACACCAGTGGCCCCACCCCTTGCAACTGCCTCTGGACCCGCTCCAATGGATGTGGATGCGACGAGGAGGTGATTCCAACAGCCACTCACCTGTTGGCGCTGTGGGAAGGTGGGACACTTTGCGTGAGAATGCCCCCAGGCCTATGATGTCTGCTACATGACAGCTGATGAGTGTGAGGAGCTGCTGGAGCACTGGATGGTCACTGCAGATGTGTGAGACATCACTGAGGGAGAGGTTGAGAAGGAGGATGTGGAGGATTTTGTGTCACACAGTGAGCAAGAGATGTGCCCGCGCTGTCCCTGTCCAATCACTTTGCTGCCCTGTCAATAGTCCCAGATACTGAAGATATAGTTCACGTGTTGGAAACTGGGTTGCACACAGCAAGCGATAAAGACACATTGACCAATGGCATTCTAAAAAGTCCCTCCCTGAGATTGAAGTGTTGGGAGCGGGCCCTCCCAAAGCACTTCATGGTTGCATCCATCCCCTCTCCAAATTCGTTGAACCTCAAGGTAGAGATCCAGGCAACAGACACAGTGTTTTGGAACCCATTGAACTAAATGTAAAACTGTGGTGTTAAACACAATTCTAAAGTTCAATCAGAGATTGACTTTACAAGCACACACAAGCTTCGAAACTATTTTAATGGAGAACCCAATTAAGAAATTATACTCCAGTGAACAATCAGAATCAGTATTGGTACAGGAAGCGTAGCAATAGAGATTTAACTGAACATGTGTAGTTCTTAGATTGTGCAATACTTTGTGAGGTCAAAGAATGTTATTAGGCGTCCAAGGGTCCAGATACTTTAAGGGGGAAAGCTACTTAGAGTTTTAGGACTGCAGGTCGAGTGAATTAAAGACAACAATAATCCCCAAGATGTGCAAAGATAGTTCTGCACTTGAACTCTTCCTCAGTTCAAGTATATCTGTTATGACCATGCAATTCTGACTTCCAACACTCAGTTCTGCTCACTTTCCGACCCTCCAATAATTCCAACATTCTGCCCCTTGTTTTATCCTTTGTTCTTTGACTCTATTACTCGGACCCACCGGACTTGCCTGGCAGCACAGCAAGACCATATGTCCGGCCCCCTTTGGAGTCTCGTTGTTTTGTTATGTCAGATATACTTTCCGACCCCTTGTTCTTTTGCCATTGTTCTTTGCCCTACCCTGCACCCCCTTGTTGTCCTTTGTTCCCAATTATTTATTTACCCTGTATGCCTATCTGACTTCTGCTCCCTCCGAAATTTGCTTAGTACTACCCCATTACATGTTGGTTCAGCTCTTTGTATAAAAGTCCCTCATGTATGCTTGTTATTCTGCAATCAGATAATCACCTTCAATACGTGATTTCCTTTGCTCTATCTCCTGTTCTTAGCACAGCGAGTTTTGCAAGACCTCTGTCTCTCCACCTTCTGCCTTCCGCCCCAACTTCTGACCACTGTTTAGTTCGATACTTTCCAACTTCTGACTTGCGATCCGAAATACTTAGGATGATAGTTCATCGGGGGTGCAACATATAAGTTGAAGCCATTGTCCTTTCTATTTCCGACTTGTGGAAATCTTGATATGTAACAATATCACTATTCTCGTGGCTTTTCTAGTTTTCCAACTCAACAAATGTAGGATATTAACTCACTTACCCTGAGTTAGGTGAATATCTGCAGTGCGTTGATTGATCAAGAAAGATCAATTACTCCAAAGGCTATTAACCCACTTAACTCAGAGTTAAGTTAATAATCTATTACATGAATTGACCAAGTGTAAGAACCCGGCCTTTGGCCCGTTACTTACCGGTATAACTTTCTTCCGAGCCCGAGCCTTGTGATACTCGTGCCCGAGTACATATGATTCTTATCCTGCGCCCGAGCCCAAGCCCGAGTAGAGCTCATATCCGACCTTGATCCCATGCCCGTATCCCCCTAGTTACTGATTCCGCTCCATCATGCATCATTCATATATTACCTCGCCCTGACCTCGCCCTGATCTCCACTAATATGTTCGCCCCTGACTCGTACCCTCGCCCCGTATATAAAACCCCCTGTATGCATTCCTACTCCTCAGTCTGAAAATCAACTATCGTATAACTTCGATCCTTAGTTAGTTTCTAAGCCTCGCCTCTTAAGCCAAACCTTGCCTCTTATTCATTTGCCTCCGAAGTTGGGACTTGTGTGTAGGGTCGGCGCAGCACATAGGCTGAAGCCTAGTCCCTCTCTGACTTCCCCATCCAAACCTCGCCCCGTAACCTCGGACCGTACCTTGGGTTTCACTCCCGACCTCGGTCAACCTTACGACAGATCGTATCGTAACACCAAGACTATTAGATCACTGCTCAGAGTGGCATCTAATCGTACAGAATTACTAATCAGTTGCTCTTAGTAATGTTGCTGTTTGCAGCATGATTATTCAGAGCCTGCTACAATTAAAATAGAGCACTCTTGTACTTCTCAGAGCCAATCAGAGTTGCTGCAATCTTAGACTGTGGCCAAGTCAGTGAGCCAGTACTTTGGTACAAGGCTGTGTTGAAGTCACACTTCAGTTACTAAATGTCTGAGTGGTTTGGGTGAAAGATGGTTGATTGCTTCACTGCTAAAACTGCAGGCTATTTATGCTGCATCCATCTAGCTTATGTAACTACTGCTAGGAACCTTGTGGAAGCTTAGAGAAGCTTCAGGAAAGGGTTGGAAACTATTGGAAGGCTGTGGAAGGTTCTATTGCTATTTTGGGTTAAAGTCACAGCTCTGTGACAGTAAAGCTAAGAGTATGTAAGAAACTCCCACGCTCATGTGATTATCATGTGACAAGGGAAAGTCATGTGATTGTCAGGTGACCGTAGATAATCAAGTGACTTTGAGGTCAGGTGATTGTCAGGTGACTGTGGATGATCAGGTGACTTTGAGCTGTTTTGAGGTCATGTGATAGTCATGTGATTGTGGGGGATTCTTAGCTAAACTACCAAGATATTGTTGTATCTTGTGGACCCAATGTGAGTGTAGCATAGAAATATTAATACAACCTTTCCTAAGGACATTTGAAACTAATTAACTACCTAGTAAATGTTCATAAATAGGTAGCTACTCTGTGGACGATCCCTAACACACAGCTGAGGTCAAAGGAGTGACTGCCCTTCTTGACAGCAGTGCGACTGGATTGTTTATTGACAGTGAATTTGTCTATTTTTCATGTCATCTACACAACAAGAAAACCCTGTTGTTCATAGAACCCGCTCGACAGGTCCAGTTCCTACTCCAGCACCACTCCAGAGGCGAACAGCTTCCGCCTCATTCCCTTTGCAAAACCCCACAGAGGACATCATCCCTTTCTCCCGCCTCATCGCCATGTCTGCATCTCGGCCTACACCGTACCACCCGGTCCCCGAACACACATCACCGTCTCTTTTTGATGTTCAATGGCAGCTGACTCCAGGCGAACAGCACTTCTCCCCTCGGCGACCACTTTCAGCCAGCACTCCCATACCTAGTCATAGGCCCAGTGCCGATTCTTTACGCTGCTTATTCGCCCCTAATTCGCCCAGCGGTCGCCCACAGAACCCTAGCACATATCAAGAACCTTATCCTTCTAGGCTCCCTCGGATTGCCGGTGCTTCAGGACTCCGATTACAATCGGCCTTCGCACGACCCCACTTGCCACCTGCTTCGCCTAGTCACACTCCGAACCCTTTCCTCGACGTGCACTCACATGCCTTCCACTCTCGCAGGCTCTTCGCAGGCTCTTCGCAGGCTCTTCGCAGGCTCTTCGCAGGCTCTTCGCAGGCCTCCCTCCGCACTCTTCGCAGGCTCTTCGCAGGCTCTTCGCAGGCCTCTTCGCAGGCTCCCCTCTTCGCAGGCTCTTCGCAGGCTCTTCGCAGGCCCCCTCTTCGCAGGCTCTTCGGCCAGGCTCTTCGCAGGCTCTTCGCAGGCTCTTCGCAGGCTCTTCGCAGGCCCGCCTCTTCGCAGGCTCTTCGCAGGGCTCTTCGCAGGCTCTTCGCAGGCTCTTCGCAGGCTCTTCGCAGGCTCTTCGCAGGCTCTTCGCAGGCTCTTCGCAGGCTCTTCGCAGGCCTCTTCGCAGGCTCTTCGCAGGCTCTTCGCAGGCTCTTCCGCAGGCTCTTCGCAGGCTCTTCGCAGGCTCTTCGCAGGCTCTTCGCAGGCTCTTCGCAGGCTCTTCGCAGGCTCTTCGCAGGCTCTTCGCAGGCTCTTCGCAGGCTCTTCGCAGGCTCTTCGCAGGCTCTTCGCAGGCTCTTCGCAGGCTCTTCGCAGGCTCTTCGCAGGCTCTTCGCAGGCTCTTCGCAGGCTCTTCGCAGGCTCTTCGCAGGCTCTTCCGCTCTTCGCAGGCTCTTCGCAGGCTCTTCGCAGGCTCTTCGCAGGCTCTTCGCAGGCTCTTCGCAGGCTCTTCGCAGGCTCTTCGCAGGCTCTTCGCAGGCTCTTCGCAGGCTCTTCGCAGGCTCTTCGCAGGCTCTTCGCAGGCTCTTCGCAGGCTCTTCGCAGGCTCTTCGCAGGCTCTTCGGTCCGCAGGCTCTTCGCAGGCTCTTCGCAGGCTCTTCGGCCGCAGGCTCTTCGCAGGCTTAACCATTCGGTACATAGCGACCATACTCGAGTCAGCTCTCAACCTACTCCCCCTCGCGAGGCACCTTTGGCAGACCAGGGACATCACGCTGACCCTGCGCCCGAGCAACATCTTGGCTATCCCGTTACTGGCGTGCCCTATTATGATCTGAGTGCTTTGCCTTTCGGCAGTGCCCCGCCTCTATTCGCAGGACAACCTCACCCGTTTGTGGGACAACCTCCCCTGTACCAACCTCCAGCCCAGATTCCTGCCCCACCTGCCTCTTCCATTCGCGGGACAACCTCTCCCCCTTGCGGGACAACCTCCCCCGCAACAGCCCCCAGCCCAGATTCCTGCCCCACCTGGTGGACCTGCGCCTTTTCCATTCGTGGGACAGCCTCACCCCTTCGCGGGACGACCTCCCCTGCAGCAACCTCCGGCACAGATTCCTGCCCCACCTGGTGGGCCTGCACCGCCTCCTGCACCGCCTCTCGGGCCACCATTTCCCTATTTTGGAGTACCTCCAATTGGGCCCCCCGGACCTCCTGGCCCACCTCCGCCCTTTGGTGGAGGGCCTTGGCCGCAACCAGGGTTCCTGTGGAATCCCTAGTATCCCTTTCCTTTCGCCTACCCTCAGGCCGCCCCTGATGGTGACTCCGACGCTGCGAAACCTGACAAATTCACAGGGAAAGAACCCCGCCTTCTCCGAACATTCATCGCTAGTTGTATTATGGTCTTCGACAACAAGCCCCGAAAGTTCCAGCAGGAGCGACAGCGAGTCTCCTACGCAGCATCCTACCTCAGGACATTGCCTTGATTTGGTGGCAACCTTTTCTCGTTCAGTTCCCAGAACCTCCCATTTGGAGCAACTGGCTTATCTTTGTCGACGAACTTAATCGACTTTTCGATCAGGCCGACATCATCCAGGTATCTGAGCGAGCCATTCGCAGGCTCAAGATGCTTGACACCCATCGTGTCAATCGCCACATGACCACATTCGCTGAGTTGTCCTCTTACGTTGAGTGGAACGATGCCGCCCTTTACGACACTTTCTACAACAGCCTCGCCGAGCACATCAAAGACCACATGCTCTCCTACGAACGTCCAGAAAGCCTCGACGATCTCAAACGTCAGGCTCTTCGCATTGACAATCGCTACTGGGAGCGCCAAGGCGAAAAGCAGATTACAACCTCTATTCGTCCCCCTTCCTCTTCTGAACCTTCTTCTACGCCACGTGCTAACGCTCGACCCAGACCCTCTGCCACAGCCAAGCCTGACGAACAGAAAGATCTTTCCAGCATCCTCGATGCTACCGGACGTCTGACTGAAGCCGAGAAAGAGCAACGAAAAACCAAAGGCCTTTGCCCTTATTGCGGCGAACCCCCCACACATCATGCGAAGGGGTGCTGCTTTCAAGAGTCTGCCTCAACCACTGGCAGAGCTATCTTCACTCTCGAAGGCGACCCTCAGGTTGCGATTCTCAAAGAGGTTCCCGAAGATAGCGAAAGCTTTCCCGCGGAAGACTAAGTTCGCGATCCCTCTGTGGTGTTAAGAATGGATCGTTTTACTCCTTCGAACAATGACCTTACCCACTCTGTACGAATCCCTGTATCTGTTCGCTTCAAATATCCTGTCCCCTTCATCTCTCCCTATCCATGTACACCTTCTCAGTCTCTGATGCATTTCCCTCTCACCCTAGTTCTCAAAATTCACCGCCCCAATTCTCGAACGATATCTCCTTCTCCTTGTTAGCACACTAGCCACTACTTGTCTCGTTCGCCGAACACGTAGATCTTTGTCTCATTCAGCAAACTCCACTTCGATAGATATTTTCACCACATAACACTCTTTAGTTACCTTCAACACACATTCCGAAAACTCGTCCCCGCTATCCTTGGGTCACGCCCCGAACACGGCGATTGGACCACTCTATTACACCTTGGCCCTTCCACCAGGTGTCGTTTCTTTCTTCGCCCTTTCCTATCCCGAATCTTCCTGTTTTCGCACAGACGTTCGACATGGATGGCAAACTATTCGCTACCTCAGCAGAAAGCCTATCAAGCATCACTCTACCGAGTCCTCCATATCGCCGCTTTATACTCGTCCCCACTATTCTTGGGTTACGCCCTGAACACGGCGATTGGACCACTCTATTACACCTTGGCCCTTCCACCAGACGTGCAACATGGATAGCGAACCGTTCTGCCTTCCAAGAGCGTCCCGAACCATCCCCACGCATTTTTCCCGTCGGGGCGACGTGTACCATAAAGGGGGGGATGGTGCTTGGGCAGTGGACAAATTCTCACAACTCTGACATTTGAGAATCCCGGCGATTACTTCGGCCCCCTTCGCACAACTTCGCCTACGTTCACACGAAGCCCCGAAGGGGCCTAAGGCTTAGGCCACCACCTAGAGTTTCAAAAGCGAAAAAAAAAAAAAAAAACGTTTCTATGTTCACACAAAAATACCGCAACAAACTCTACTCTATTTTGCTAATTTCCTGATCATCGCCTGGACCCCCTCGAGTTCTAACACCTCTCCGCTTAAATCGTTCAACTTTCTGGACACACTCCTCATCAGATCCTCTGACCTCTCCACCAGCTCCTCCATCCTCTCCTCGCTGGCCAGCGTAGACGTTCGGGTGCCTTCGGAGGTATCTGAGAATCAGCCGGAGATGCTCAGAGGAAGGGCATAACAAATTTACCAAGGACACCCTTCGATGAAATTGAGGATGAACCCTTATCCTTCACCTTCCCCTTACTCTTTCCCTTCGATCCTCGCTCCCTCACCTCTGGCTCTCGACTATCCTTCTCATCCTTCGCCATGTACTCTAGAGGAGGTACAAGGACTCCACATGAGCTCGAATGGTGTAGGAGAAATAACGGAGATGGGAACTTGCCTTCTGCCGCGACACAACCCTGGCGATCGCGAATGCAGCGTCCACACATCTTTCCTGCCTTGCCGCTGCAGGTGTGACCATAGCGAAGACATCGCCCACACTTCGCAGGCCTCTTCAATACGTCGTGCTACGGGGAAGCACACAGTCAGTGGGCAAAGTACTTCAACAAAAACCATGCTGCTTACCCCTTTATAAATCAGCCACCCGAGCAGATATGCATGCTCGGGGTAGCCATGCTTCGCCACCGATTGTGGGACCTTGTCCGATTCGGCAACCAGCGCATTCGCCTGACCCTTGCGACGTTGGGCAGGAGTTGGCTCCACTGCGACGATCTCGGGCGTAGGGCTCCGAGCGCGTTCCTTGCGAGGCTTCTTCGGTGTCAGAGCGTCGTCGCCTTCGTCCTTGGACGAAAGAAACATCGGTCGACGTTTCGTGCCCACAGACGGACCCATAGTGGAGGGTCGGAGTGATTCTGGTGGTGCAGCGATGGGCTCAACAACAGGAGCAGGATCTTTGACAGAGCTCCGAATTAGCCTGGCTAGCAAACGGATACGTGTCACGTACTTTCAAGCTCCTTCGCAGCATCTCCCACTACCTCGGCTTCCTTCGACGGGCCCCGCAACACTGTCGGCCCTTGCACTGTGTTCATCTCGGCATCAAGAAACTCTGGGCTAAGCAGGAAACCCGCACCCCCGAGCCACTCCTTCGTTTCCTTCACCTCCTTCACCAGGTCATCCACCTCCGACGGACGTTCGAAGTTGGGATCCGCGATCGCTTTGACACGCAATGTGGTCCGCAGCTCAGCCTATGATCGGGTGTTCAGCGAAACACTTGATCGGAGAGCTCTCTTACCTGAAGTTCTTCAGCCTCGGCAACCCATTCCTCCACCTCTTCGCACAAGTCCCCCCGAAAGTCGGGGCGAACCTTCAGCTTAACCTGCGTTCGCTCGATAAGCACAGAAAAAGGAGGTGACTCGTTATCGGCCATGAGGAATCGAGTGGTGGAATGGACCCGTCACCTCACATCGCAACGCCTTTTAAAGCCCAGGGCTGAGCCGTGCACGGACCAGGTGGTGAGAGATCATATCGGGGGCACTATAACGTCCTCAAGCTCGTCCCCCGTCCTAGAGCACTACGTTGTTGGACTCTGGAGCTAGGAGGGGGGTGCTGTCATGACGCATTTATTTCTCATACTCAGGTGCTCTGTCCTGCCATTTCTCACCCCATTTCCGTGTTCGTTCTGATCGCCATTGTCGTGTTCGGCAACCGATTCTCGCTGTTCGCGCCACTTACCATAGCCACGCCGCCAAACACACGATCGACGTCTTTGGACTGACTTGGCAGTCGTCGCTGGGTCTACCACCTCCTCTGCTCAACCCTCTTCTGATGGTGTTCTGGTAATTGGATTGTCATGACCTGTGTATTTCCTGCACCTTGTATCCCCATTTCCCCTTTCGCTACTCCTCCCCAGTGTTCGCTCGGCTTCGCCCTCCACCTCGACCTCTCCTCCTCTATGTCACCTCTGTTCGTCCTTCCTCGCATTTCGCCGAACGACCATTCGCTGCTCGCATCATTCGCCAACAGGCACACCATCAAATCACGATCGACATCCCTATCCTGCATGATGGCTTGTCAGTAACTCCATCAGCTTCTCGATCCAACCCCCTTTTGGTGTTCATATGAGCAGGGTGCGTTCGCGGGACGTCCTACCCGTAGGTCGTGTGGGATCAACCCAGTAGATGAAGAACCCGTGCAGGGCAGTGTATATGCGGGCCCCAAGACATGATTTCGTACACAGGTGTCTTCGCCACCTTCACTCTCCGTCGTTTCATGTTCTCCCTCTTCTCTCATTCTATTGTATGTTTATTCCATCTATGTTGTATCATGACTGCGCACCCCTATCCAACCCTGACTCGTGACGGCCTCTTTCCTATTCGCTGATACCTTACGAGCATTCGATATAAGTAGTTTACATTTGCATGTATATTCCCCAGTTCAATTATCATACATCGTTCATCTTGTGCAAATTTGACCTCGCTGTGGTCATCGTCTTAAGCCTTCCCTTGGAGATTTCCATCTTCGACTAGCAGAGGACTTAGGCGCCACTGGTGAGTTCTCATACTTCATCTTCGTTACCTTAGCCTTCGAATCATTTTCTGTGCTGTTGGCGAAGGGATTGTCGCTACTTAGACAGCCCTTCCGTGACACCTTGCACATTGCATCGTCAAGTGCCACGGGCCATTTCGCTACGACTGTAGATAGGGTGAGCCCTGTTCGGGCAACCCTCTTTGGTTCACCTATTTGCTGAATGGCATACTTATTCGCACAAGTTATTCGGGCATTCGCTGTGTTCACTAATACACGATATTAACGCCTAAAAACCAATCTTGACAGAGTGGCCAGCTGTGATAACACATAATAACAATCTTCGTTGCACTCTTGGGAATTTGAATGGCTCCACTAATCGCCTGCGCAGCAGCGCACACGAGCCTCTTACCGGCTCACATCTGCACCCCAACGCCTCAAAATATAGGTCAGTTGTCCTTTAGCTTCCAGTTTGCAGAGAGGGCAAGATTTTCACAAGGCATCTGCAGTTACCATCATTCATGGATCCATCCGAGGCATGTTATCCGTTTCACATCTTTTCCCACCCTATCCCGTTTTCTCATCCGATTTTGGAATAGACTCAGATTCGAGGCTGATAACCACTAATGTGCCAGGATGGTGATGGCTTTGACCCACAGATTTTTCCAGTGAGTCCAATCAGGAGCTCCCCAGATGAAATGTAGCCATTGAGTATGTTTCAGAATCTCGTGTTTCCCTTCCTTACACAGTGCCTGGTTGCCTGAAATTTTCACCCGTTCTCTCTCACCAGTGTGCGGGCTCTAACACCTCACAACTGGAGCCATTAGCCGGTTTTGGCGCCACCGCCCACAAAATTGCCAGTGGCATTCGATTGTTGGCACATATCAAGTTCATTATCTTCCATTTGAAATAGTTTTGATCTGGATTCGAAACACTATGCGAAGCGAACACGTCTGCAGTCTCGCTAGACACCTGATGGTACTTCATCAAAACACACTCATGACTGCTGCAGGGCAGTGGTTTGAGTGCATGTTGGAGGATATGTCTCACGTCGTGATCGTCTACCATGTGTCAGGTGAATTTACCATATCTCAGTGCAAACCAGCTGGTGAAAGTTATCGCACGGCGGATCTTGGAAGAACTTCAAGTCCCTTATGGCGACCGAGAATGTTATAATGGCAATGGTCAAAAGTTGGGGAGCTAGGCAGGTAGCCGATGGACGAATCAGGGTTCGCCGCATGCTTCGCAAACTCATGCATTTGCTAATCACTAAATATGCCACTAGGCTGAGGAAAGCATTAATGTCCAACTCATGATCGACAAGGGAGTTTCCACATTCCATATTGGAATCACATAGGATGGAACTCGAGACCGTCTCCCTCATTGTCTTGCGCAAGGTGATTTCTGAATCCGAAAGAATGTGCATAAATTTGCAAGAGAAACACGGTACGGTACTGTATGGGACTGAGAATACAATGATTTAACAATTGAAAGATTTTGCCGTTTGGCCTCGTCGATCTTCTCATCTACTCCCCATGCACCTCACCCACACTAGGGAGAACGAGTCTAATCGCTGTGACGATGAAGCTGAATGTATATGAACATGCCATAGGCGTGCATGCAGTGTACGACACATGCGTGATCGATACTCATCCACCCAAATCTTCTGCTGTGTCTTATCTGTTAATATTCTCCCATGAAATACATCACATTGCCCACTGCGGGTTCAAAGTTACAGAAATGTGTTTCAACAACGCGTAGAGTCATCTTCAATTGCATTGACAGCATCGCGGAACGCATCCAAGATGAGTACCTCCCAGAGCTCCTTCCCTATCAACGAATCCCATCTCTCATCGTCGATAGGTGCCAATGGAATGTCACCACAACACATCCCAAGCCCCTCCATTACCCGGACAACTCTGTTTGAGTCATAGTCCTCGGTGATGTCTCCCTCCAAAGTATTAACCAGGAGACACCATCGAAAATGCTCCCGCAAGAATCGTTCGCCTGGTCCAGCACTGGCAGAATTTTGTGACTTGGGTACGTGTGAGGGTAACGTTACGGAGCCTGTATCGCGGAACACAACGACACGAAAATCATCCTAAGGTAGACGTGTCAAATTCATGAATGAGCGTGCAGGGGATCAAGCGAAGCAAGGACTCTGGCACACATCGACGTCTATGCCAAAGGCGTTGGCGTGGAAGAGACTCAACAGATCGCTGCGCATCATGCAAGCGTTAGATGCGGTAAGGAAAGGCTCATAGTCACATGCTTCAGGGCCAGGCCATGGGTCCAACTGCGTTGATAGTCAAAATGTGTAATAGAGCTGAAATAGACAAGAGCAACCAAGTGTGCCCAGGTAGGAGGAAATATCCAAGATGGATCTAGTTCCGCATCTGGGGGCGCACCCGTGATAAGGCACACATTGTCACGCAGACGAACGGATTGCTCCACTGACGGTGGGAACGTATACTAGGCAGCTTTTAGGAATACGAGGTGATAGTGCATAAGCAGTGTGCACATACTAAATCAAGTCTAGTGACGGAGTCTGGATGCTTCTTGGAAAGCTGTAGGTATCGCTCAAAGGAGGCTTCGCGGTCCAGCGCCACTGATTCAGCATACCCGAAAAAATCACGCTCGTAATCCCCCACCCCTGCAAAGGGTTATAAGAAATAACAGTTATAATGGATGCTAACTAACTGATGGAACAAGCCGTAGTCACCGGAAGGGAGGGGAGAGGTGTCCAATGCAGTGAGCGTGTCAGCCCTAGGGACGACAGTGTATCTCAAAACGTCAAACTTCCTCACGGCAGCTGGTCGAAGCTCCACGTCCGGCATGGATGGCGCCATGATGCGCATCCAGCGATGCAGGCCTGAGATGGTCGCACGGGTCAGCCTCTGATTGAGTCCTACACAGAGTTGAGCCTGGCGACAAATTTCCTCAGGGACCGTGCGGAAAGAATGTGTGTGCAATACCGGCCCTCGTCAATCACACAGTCGTGGGCATCACAGTCAAGTGTGCTATCATCCGACATCAGGAGTTGCCAAGGCCCACTTATTTACCTGTAGCGCAATCCACAGGGCCTGAATAAGCAAACCTTTTTCATATAGTGAAGTAGATACATAGCTTACCAAGTTTCTGTTGGTAAACAATTGTGCTTGATGATCGTATGTAACTGGTAATGAGCATGCATCAAACCAGGAGTTTGAACATTATTAGCTCATGAGCTCCGTGTGAATCTGAAGCGCGGACAAGGAGCTGGCTCAGCTTCGGATGCCGCCATCCCATCGGCTGCCCCAGCTACTTGGAAGCGGCGCCAACAGGTCTTTCCCTTTCAAGATGTAATATCATTACTCATTTCCCCACTGATTGGCCCTGGGCGCCAATGCAACCCGGGGCTATGGCCACTCAACTACACGGCCGAGAATCAGCTTCAAGCCGTTCTCGGCTGCCACTTTGCTGATGGAACGCACACCACTTTGTCAGTGCCATGTAGTCCAGTTCGATCCAGCTCATACTTGACTGCTTGTGACATACGTCTTTCAATCCTGAGGGAATATAGCTATGCATGTCAAATCAGATGCGTGGCCAGCTGTGATAACACATAACAACACTCTTTGTTACACTCTTGGGAAATTTGGATGGCTCCAATCGTCTGTGCGCACGAGCCACTTACCAGCTCACATCTGCACTCCAATGCCTTGAAATCTAGGTCAGTTGTTTTTCAGCTTCCAGTTTTCGTAGAGGGCAAGATTTTCGCAAGGCATCTGCAGTCACCGTCATTCATGGATCGGTCTGAGGCATGATATCCGTTTCACATTTCCCACCCTATCCCGTTTTCTCATCCGATTTTAGCGTAGGACTCGGATTCGAGGACCACTGATGTGCCAGGAAGTGTTGGCTTGGAACCACAGATTTTTCCAGTGAGTCCAATCGGGAGCTCCCCAGGTATAAAACGTCTCTGTTGAGTATGTTTCAGAATCTCATGTTTCCCTTCCTTACATAGTGCCTGGTTCCCTGAAATTTCACCCGTTCTCTTTCACCACGTATATTGTGTGTGCGTGCTCTAACATGATCCTCACAACTGGCGTCATTAGCCAGTTTTGGCGCCACCTCCCACAAAATCGCCAGTGGCGTTCGATTATTGCGAAGCGACCGCATCTGTAGTCTCGCTAGGCACCTGATGGTACTTCATCAAAACGCACTCATGACTGCTGCAGGGGAGTTGTTTGAGCGCATGTTGGATTACAGGTCCCACGTCGTGATCGTCTACCATGTGTCAGGTGAATTTACCGTATCTCAGTGCAAACCGGCTTGTGAAAGTTATTGCATGGCGGGGGCGGTAGAAAAGCTGAACTCTTTCAAGGCGCCGGGCGCTAACGGTATCCCCAATGCTGTGATCAAGCAAAGCATCAATGTCTTGCTCCCATATATAGGTCCACTTTATCGCGCCACGTTTGAACTGGAAGTATACCCTATGGAGTGGAGGGACTCCGTTACAAAAGTGCTAAGGAAACCAGGGAAAAAAGACTATGGCGTGCCGGGGTTGTATAGACCAATAGCGCTACTAGACACGATCGGCAAGGTGTTGTCAGCTTGCATAGCAGAAGACATATTCAAAATGGCTGAGAGGTATGTGCTACTGCCGAACAATCATTTCGGGTGCCGGCTGGGGCGGACCACCTCAGACGCCATCCATTATCTCGTCAGAGCAGCGAAGGACGCATGGCGCAGGGGAAAAGTACTGGGAGTGCTGTTCCTGTTACGATATGATCCGTCGTAAGGTTGACCGAGGTTGGGGGCGAAACCCGAGGTAAGGTCCGAGGTTATGGGGCGAGGTTTGGATGGGGAAGTCAGAGAGGGACTAGGCTTCAGCTTATGTGCTGCGTCGACCCTACGCACGAGTCCCAACTTCGGAGGTAAACGAATAAGAGGCGAGGTTTGGCTTAAGAGGCGAGGCTTAGAAACTAACTAGGGATCGAAGTTATACGATAGTTGATTTTCAGACTGAGGAGTAGGAATGCATACAGGGGGGTTTATATACGAGCGAGGGTACGAGTCAGGGGTGAACATATTAGTGGAGGTCAGGGCGAGGTCAGGGGAGCGAGGTCAGGGCGAGGTAATATATGAATGATGCGTGATGGAGCGGAATCAGTAACTAAGGGGATACGGGCATGGGATCAAGGTCGGATATGAGCTCTAGCTCGGGCTCGGCTCGGGCGCAGGAGAAGAATCATATGTACTCGGGCACGAGTATCACAAGGCTCGGGCTCGGAAGAAAGTTATACCGGTAAGTAACCGGCCAAAGGCCGGGTTCTTACAGTTCCTCGACATAAAGGGTGCTTTCCCTAGCATCATCCTCGGTCAGCTAATACACAACATGCGACTGAGAGGGGTCCCGCGCAAGTACACAGAGTGGATAAAGAGGAAGGTCGAAGGCAGGCAAACCACACTACGATTGGACGACTATGGCACACAGATGATGGAAGTTGGGTGCGGCATGGACCAAGGGTGCCCCCTGTCCACGATATCGTATCATTTCTACAATGCCAGACTCCTGGAGATCACCAGCGGGAACAAAGGTGAAGACAGTGTTGGCTTCATGGATGACATGACGCTACTTGCAGAAGGAGCGAGCCTGGATGAAGTGTTTGACAAACTGACACGCATCATGACCAGGCGCGGAGGAGCGCAAGAATGGGCGAAAGAACACGACTGCACCTTCGCAGTCGACAAGTTCGGACTCATGGGCTTGACAAGGAGGCGAGAAGCTGACCCCACGGGAACCAAAAAGACCAGACCAGCGGCGCGACTGACCATAAAGATCGGGTAGCACATCGTCAAGCCCACATCCTCCCACAGGTTCCTCGGGGTCATAATCGACCAGGAGCTCCGGTTCAAGGAGCAGGTTAACTTCGCGCTGCAAAAGGGAAGCAAGTTCGTGGAACAATACCGCAGACTGGCCAAACCGTTGAGAGGAGTACCAGCTAAGCACATGCGCCAATACTACATACCAGTAGCCGTCCCGAAGTTATTGTACGCAGCTGACGTATACCTTGTGCCAGGCACAGCGCGAAACAAAGGGACTAAAGGGCACATCAACAAGCTGGCCAGAGTTCAAAGACAGGCTGCGTTGGCAATAACAGGTGCCATGAACACAATGGCAAGTGATTTATTAGATGCACACGCGAACCTACTACTGTTCCACTTGCTAGTGGACAAGGTAATACACAGAGCCGCCCGCATAGCCTGTCTCCCCGAAGGTCACCCCTTATCCCCCAAAGCACATCATGCCACCTCCATGTACGTCAAGAGACACCGAACGCCATTGCACGAGATAATGCACGCATATGGGCTCCAACCACATAAAATGGAGAAGATACACACGGTGGTCAGGGGACCTAAGTGGGCCCCTGCTTTCCAGATAGTGATTCCACCGAATGAGGAAACGGCGATAGCGGAGATAAGACGCAAAACAGCGCAAATACAGGTTTTCTGCGATGGGTCATGCATAGACGGTGGTGTAGGAGCAGCGGCAGTCTTGTACAGAGACGGGAGGGAGGAGTTGACAGTGCGGCTCCATCTGGGAGCGGAAACAGAGCATACCGTATTCGAAGCTGAACTAGTGGGAGCAGCGATGGGAGCGAAGTTACTGAATGCAGAGCGCAGCGGAAGATACGTGATAGGGTTGGATAGCCAGGCGGCCATACTGACGACCAGAAGAGAAAAGCAGATTCCGGCGCAATACCTGGTTGATGCCATACACGGACAGCTCAAGAACGTCACAAGAGCACAACCGAATGCAATGGTAGTAATGAGATGGACGCTGGGACACAAGGGAGTCAAGGGGAACGAAAGGGCAGACGAAGAGGCCAAGAAGGCGGCGAGGGGGGAGAGCAGCGAAGAGAGGTTCATCCCAATGGAATGTCAGGGCATACTACCGAGAAGCAAGGCGGCCAAGCTCCAGAGACACAAGAAGGAACTCAGAGCAAAAGCCAAAGAAACGTTCGCAAGATCACCGAGATCTGAATATGTGCACAGAATAGACAGGACGATGCCATCCCCAGCATACGCCAAGTTGACCGAAGGCATGGCCCATAGACAAGCAGCGATCCTCATACAAATCAGAACGGGTCACATAGCACTCAACAAGCATCTGTACAAAATAGGGAAGGCCGACTCACCTACCTGTGCAGCATGCAAAAGAGCGGACGAAACGGTCCATCACTTCTTATACAGGTGCCCTGCATACAAGAAACAGCGCAGGGAACTAGAGCAGACACTACGAAGAGCCGCCAGCGCAGTCAGCACTCTGCTAGCCAAGCCAAAAGCAATGAAGGCCCTATTCAAGTACATCAGCGCCACTAGGAGGTTCGAGGGAATATACGGGAATCTAGAGATGGGGGAAAAAGGGAGAAAATAGGGAGAAGAAGGGAAAAAGAGAGGGAGTGAACCGCGCAAGAAGCGCAACCACACCTCACCGCCGGAGGCACGGAGAAGCCCAGGGCATCGCCCATGGAGCAGAAGCGGAGACTGAGACATAAGGGCTAGATAGAAGAAAATGTCAACCGGGTATTTGTAGAAGTGTCTTACATAGGGCTGCACCCCAAAAGACGATAAATTGGATACAAAAAAAAAAAAAAAAAAAAAATTGCATGGTGGATCTCGGAAGAACTTCCCTTATGGCGACCGAGAATGTTATAATGGCAGTGGTCAAAAGTTGGGGAAATAGGCAGGAAGCCCATGAACGAATCAGGGTTCACCGCATGCTTCGCGGATTCATGCATTTGCTGATCACTACTTATGCCACTAGGCTGAGGAAAGCATTAATGTCTCACTCACGATCGACAAGGGAGTTTCCACATTCCATATTGGCATCACGTAGGATGGAACTCGAGACTGTCTCCCTCATCCGCTTGCGCAAGGTGATTGGTGAATCCAAAAGAATGTGCATAAATTTGCAAGAGAAACGCAGTACCGTACCGTAGGGGACTGAGAACACAATGATTTAACAATTGAAAGGTTTTGCCATTTGGCCTCGTCCATCTTCTCATCTACTCCTCTCCATGCACCTCACCCGCACTAGCAAGAACGAATCCCATCGCTGTGATGATGAAGCTGAATATATATGAACATGCCATGTGTGTGCATGCAGTGTACGACACGTGCGTGATTGATATTCATGTCACCCAAACCTTCAGATGTCAACCCACATCCTATCTGTTACTATAATCTCCCATGAAATATATCACTTCAGCTGCAGGTTCAAAGTTGCAGAAATGCGTTTCAATGGGTAGAGTCATCTTCAATTGCATTGACAGCATCTGTTACGTATCGAGATTTCCACTAAGTCGGAACTGGAAAGGACAGCGGCTTCAACTTATAGGTTGCACCCCCAATGAACTATCGTCCTAAGTATTTCGGAACTGAGTCGGAAGTCGGAAAGTACTGAACCAAAGGTTGGTCGGAACTTGAGTCGGAACTGAGGTGGAAGGCGGAAGACGGAAGGTGGAGAGAGACTGAGATCTTGCTAGACTCGCTGTACTAAGAACAGGAGATGGAGCGAAGGAAATCAAGTATCGAAGGTGATTATCTGATTGCAGAATAAGAGACATACATGACAGGCTTTTATACAAAGAGCTGAGGCAACAGGTAATGATATGGTACTAAGCAAATTCCGGGGGAAGCGGAAGTCGAGTAGACAATGCGTGGGAACTAACTATTGGGAACAATGGGACTACAAGGGGGGTTCAGGGTAAGGTAGAACAATGGCAAAGAACAAGGGGTCGGGAAAACATATCTGACAACGAAACACAAGGAGGACCGGATATATGGTCTTGATGAACGGTGAGGTGGGTCCGGTGGGTCCGAGTAATAGAGTCGAAAGAACAAGGGAAATGTACAAGGGGCGGAATGTCGGAAATATCGGAGGTGCGGAATGTGTTGCGGAAATATCGTAGGGGCGGAAGGTATTGCGGAACTGAGGGTCGGAAGTTGGAAATGAACGGTCGTAACAGTATCTCCCTTCTAAGGTTGAGCCCTGCGAGACCGCAAGTCGGATCACGTGACCTGTGAACAAACGTGTCGGAGTTCGAAAGATAGGCGGGAAACAAACACGTCTTCACTTTGATCCATCATGAGCACTCCAGTCGACTTCTCCAAAATGACCAGTGCCGAGATGAAGCAGCATTTTGCTGACATGCTTGCGCAGAAGGAACTGGCCGAAAAGCGCGAGGCCGAGGAAGCCGCGCGGAAAGAGAGGGAGCGTCTGGAGGAGGAGCGCAAGGAGAAAGAGCGCAAGGAACAGGAGCGTCGGGAGCAGGAGCGGAAGGAGAGGGAAGAAAAGGACCGTAAACGCCGCGAGGAAGAGTCGCGCCTCCGCGAGGAGCAGCGGAAATGGGACGCGGCGAAAAAAGCTGCGGAAGACAAGGTCACAGCGGAAAAGGCAGGGAAATCCCAGGTGAGTCGGAAATGTCGTGTGGTGTGTTCCGGAGCTCACGGAAAAACTGCCAGAGAGTCATAGAATCTGAGGGGGAGTCGGAAGCGGAAAGCAGTGCGGAAAGCACACCGACTACAGAGGGCAAGGGGAAGCAGAAAGAAGGTGCTCCCATGCCGAACATCGTTGCGGAGCGGAAACGGAGGGTGGACGAGTTCCAGCAGGCTCGGAAAGAGAAGATGGCCTGGATACTGGAGTTGCGAGAGCTGGGGCCGGAGAATCCCGTGACCCGGAAAAGGAAAACCAGGGACGGCGAGGAGGAGAAGGCTCCTTGCGACACATGCGAGGTCAAGGGCCTGGAGTGTGTGTGGTCGGAAAATCCGTGGGAGACGGCCTGCGAACGGTGCCAGGACAAGAAGCATCATTGCATGGTGGATGGGTGTGCCGCGAGGGTGGAGCGGAAACGGCGCAGGGTTGAGACCGAGGGGCCTGAAACCCCCAAGTCGAAACCGGGACCGAGCAGAAAGAAGCCGGAGGGATTTCCGGTGACCGGAACCTCGGAGACCGCGGTGCTCAACCGCTTCTCCATGGTGTCGCCGCTGTTCGACATCGCTAGGTCGTTGAGGGGTATCCGGAGATCCCAGCGCGGGATCCGGAACACCCTTGAGGAGATGGCGGAAGTTCAACAACAGCAGTTGTTGTCCTTCCAAAATCAAATGACCGTCATGTCGGCGGTCCTGGAGCAATTCAAACGGGAGTATAGATGGCGGAATGACATGGTCCGGGAAAGGATGGACTTGCGGATGCAGGAGGAGAACGGGGCGGAAGCGGGTCCGAGTCAGGTGGCGGATACGAGGGTGGGGACCGAGTTGGTCAGGGTGGAGATAGTGAATGCGGAAGAGGGTGCGGAAGTGGAGAACGAGGAGGAGGCGGAAATGATGAGGGAGGAGTGAGCGTTGAAGTGACTTGTAAAATATCTCTTGAAGTGTCGGAAATTAGAATTGACTAAGGCGCAGAAATGGGGCCAGGTTTATCAGGATAAGACTTGTGGAAATCAGAGACGAGGTCAGAGGCGTGGTCTAGTTCCATGGCGGAAATCCACGAGGTCTCTTCGTCGGTGTTCTCGTAGCCTGCCCACTTGACTAGGTACTGGAGTTGGCAGCGGTATCGTCTGTCGAGCTTGGAGTTGAGAATTTCCGAGATCTCATATTCCGGTTCTCCGTCGATGACGACTGGTGGAGGCGGAGGTTGTTCCCGATTCGGAATTGTATTCGGAACTGCAGGCTCAAGCATGGAGACATGGAACACCAGGTGTACTGCGCGCATATTGTCAGGAAGTCTGAGGGTGAAAGAACGACTGCCAGCCTTAGCGATGATCTCGTAAGGACCAAGGTATTTCTCAGAGAGCTTCTTCAAGGGGCGAGTGGTGCGGAAGTTTTCAGCTTTGACAAAGACTTTGTCGCCTATCTCAAATGCCGGTTGCGGAAGTCGTTTCCGATCGGCAGAAGTTTGGTATCTCTTTTGTGCAGCGGAAATGTTCTCTTGGAGGTGCTGGTGAAGGTCGTCAAGTTCCACAACGAAGTCTCGGGCTCTTGCAGAGGCGAGATCGCGTTCAGGGTGGATGGCGAGATTTGGGTGGTAGCCCTTGTTGGCGTAAAAAGGTGAAATTCCGGTGGTGGCGGAAGGTGCATTGTTGTAAGCAAATTCCGCGAGTGGAAGAAGGTCAGGCCAATTGCTGTGTTGGTAGTTGCAATAGACGCGGAGATACTGCTCAAGGGTCTGATTAGTACGTTCCGTTTGTCCGTCTCCTTCGGGGTGATAACCGGAAGTGAAGTGGAGCTTCATGTCGAGAGCCTTGCCGAGTGTGTGGAAAAAGGATGACACGAATTCGGATCCACGGTCGGAAGTGACATGGGAAGGGATTCCGTGCTTGGAAAAGACGTGGAGCACGAAGAGTTGTGCGAGTTGGGCGGAAGTGATGGTGTCGTAGGTCGGAATAAAGATGGACTGCTTTGTAAGGCGGTCAACGATCACTAGAATGGTATCATAGCCAGATGACTTAGGAAGTTTCTCAATGAAATCCATGGATATCGAATTCCACGGTTGTTCCGGGATCAGAAGTTGCTTCAGGAGGCTGTAGGGTTTGTGACGTTGAGGCTTGGCTCGCATACAGGTGGTGCATGACTTGCAATAGTCTTGGACCATCGTGCGGAGAAGAGGCCAAGTATAGGTACGTCGGATTATGTCGAGGGTTTTGTTCTGGCCTAGAGCAGATGATCATGGCTTTGCTGGAGTACGCGAAGTCGTAGATCGTTGGTATCCGGAACGTAAATCCAGGACTTGTACCGGAGAAATCCGTCGGAATCGAGGGACCATCCAGGACTGGTGGGGTCATCGAGGTGGGTTGCGGAGATGGGGTCGGAACGAAGTGCGGAACGGATGTCGGAATGGAGAGACTCGGTGTCCATAATAATTGAGGTTCGGAGTAGCGGAAACTGCAATGCTGTGGCACGCAGGGACAATGCCAGTTGTTCAGTCGAGAATACTGGGCGGAAATTGTGCCGATTAACGCTGGCATAGTCGCTACTTCCCTCTTTTGGGTAGACGTCCCAACGTCTAGTGAGTGCGTCGGGTTTTTCTCCGAGCTTTCCGGGGCAGAAATGGATTACCATGTTGAACTGTGAGAGATATTCAGACCAGCGGACTTGACGGCGAGTCAAAATCTTAGTAGTTGCAAAATACTCAAGGTTCTTATGATCCGTTACAACGTCGATCGGATAGGTTGGACCTTCTAGGTAGTGTCTCCAAATTTTGAAGGCTTCAAAAATCGCAAGTAGTTCCTTATCGTGGACGTCGTAGTTGAGTTCCGGGGCGGAAAAGGTGCGGGAATGAAAGGCGATCGGATGAATTTCTCCGTCATCAGGGGAAATGATGGAAAGAATGGCGGCTAGCGCGTAGTCGGAAGCGTCGGTTTCGAGTACAAGTTGGGCATCAGGAATCCAGAAACCGAGTATAGGAGCCGTAGTGAAGGCCGCTTTGAGGGCTTCAAATGCGGAACGGCATTCCGGAGTGAAATTCCATGGGGCACCTTTCCTGGTGAGACGCGTGAGCGGAACAGTAATGTCGGAAAAATTATAAATGAAATGCCGGTAAAAGTTGGCGAAGCCAAGGAAGGACTGCACATCCTTAACACATCGGGGTTCCAGCCATTCTTGAATTGCCTTGACCTTGTCCTCTGCCATGGTAAGACCTGTTGGAGAGAGGATGTAGCCGAGGTATTCGACCGTGTCGCGGTGCCATTCGCATTTCTCTGCTTTTGCGTAGAGATGGTGTTTGCGTAGACGGCGGAGTACTTCACGGACATGTTCCCGATGTTTTTCCGGTGTATCGAAATAGATGAGGATGTCGTCAATGTAGACTAGGACGCATACGTCGAGGAGGTTGGAAAATACGTCGTTCATGAATCACTGAAAAGCGGCGGGAGCATTGGTTAGACCAAAAGGCATGACAACCCACTCAAAAGCACCGTAGCAGGTGCGGAAAGTGGTTTTCCACTTGTCACCTTCCCGGATGCGGACAAGGTGATAAGTGTGCCGGAGGTCGATTTTGGTGTAGATCTTCGCCCTGCGGGGAGTGTCAAGGAGGTCGGAAATGCGCGGAAGCGGATATTTGTCCTTCTTAGTGAGGGCATTAAGTCCGCGGAAATCGACGCAGAGGTGGAGAGATCCATCCTTCTTTTTGACAAAAAGGACCAGAGTGCCGTGCGGAGACAGCGAAGGGCGGATGAAGCCCATGTTGAGATGTTCATCGACGAACTCTCGGAGAGTTAGGAGTTCACTTTGCGAAAGGGAGTAGATCGGTCCAAGGGGCAGAGATGCTCCTTCTTCCAAATATATCTTCAAATCGTAAGGTCGCTGTTCAGCTGGTTTATCGGTTTTGGCCTTGTTGAACACGTCCGGGAAGTCACGATATTCTTCCGGAACTGAGCTCATGTCGACCGGAGTGGAAGTCGAGGCGGAACGAGCCTTGACTGAAGCCGAATCGGAAAGGTGAAGCTGGAAAACGGTCGTATCCTCTTGCCGTTGCAATACGCGGAAAGCGGTGGCGGAAACGAGCGCAATTCGAGGAGCTTCGAGGGATGGAGGTGCTAAAGCGGGACCGGAGTGCGGAACTGAATCCACGAGCGGAGTTGCAGAAGAGGCCTGAACCATCTTTGCGGATGACGTCGGAATAGACAGAAGTTGATCCGGGGTACGGAACTGTATTTGACCCAATGCCCAGTTAATCGACAGATTATATCGGGTGAGCCAATTGTGTCCTAGTACAACGGAACAGCTAGCATCTAGCGGAGTAACGTAAAACGTAACTTCATGGTTGTCCCCAGTAGCGAAACGGATAGACAGATCTACGACTTGAGAAATTGCCGTGTTGGAAGATCCGTCGAGAAGGCGGAGCGGAATTGTCGGAATGTTGCGGGTCGGAAGTTTATGTTTCAAAACAAAGTCGGAATCGAGGAAACAATGAGTCGAACCGGAGTCGACCAGTGCTGTGAACGGGGGTGCGGAAATGGTGTCGGAAGTGAGCGGAACAGAGAGGGAGTCGGAGGACGAAAGAGCGGATGCATTGAGTTTAACCTTGTTTGTCGCACGAATGGGGTCAACACAGCCCTCAGCTCGTGCGGAGGCCGGAGGACTGCTGACTATTTTTTTGAATCCACAGCGGGAGCCACTTCGGATTTCTCTTCTGTCTTTGCTGCGCGGCCCTTGGCCTTAGCAGCGGAGGCGGAAGCGCGAGTGCAGTCGCGAGCGACGTGACCGCCTTTGCCGCAGAAAAGGCAAAGGTTGTTGTCCATGCGACGCTGGCGTTCTACAGGGGTTAGTTTTCCGTCCTTCCCAAGTTTGTCGGAAAGGTCCGGAGTGCTCTTTTGGGCATTGGTGTTGGAACCAGAGGCCTGGTTATTGCGAGGGGTGGAGTTGTTGTTCCGGTTGCCGGAGTTGGATCCGGAACTGTTGTTGTTGTTGTTGTTTCCGGAGTTGGTGTTTCCAGAATTAGTCTTCTTCTTGTCTTTGTCAGACTTCTTGTCGGAAGACTTGTCGTTCTTTCTCTGGGCGGAAGTTTCGCAAGCGATCTCGGAATGTCTTTCCCAGTAGCGCGAATCGATGGATTGGGCGAGGTTGCGAAGGTCGGTAAGGGTGGCGGGTTTTCCGACGCGGGCAATTTCATCCTTGATCCGGGATGGCAAGCCCATGTAAAACTGGCGTCGGAGTGCGGCTTCTCCCCATTGGACTCGAGGAGCGAGCTGCTGAAACGTGACGATATATTTAGCTATCTTATGAGTGTCTTTCATGCGAAGCTTATCGAGTTCATTTTCCGCATCAGCTTCCATGTCAAATGATCTGAAGTTGCTGCGGAGTTCGGAAACGAAATTGTGGTAATCGTCAGCCCAGTCGACGAGAGCGAACGGATCCATGAGGGCGGGTTCGAAGTAGTCGAGAGCCGTGCCTCGGAGATAGGAAAGGGCATAATTGACCTTTCGTTCGTCGTCGGGAAAGGCGTCGGGACGATCACGGAAATTGAGTTGAAGCTGGACCAGAAATGGCTGGAGCTTCTTGGGGTCGGAACCGTCGAACTGATCTGGTTCGCGGACCTTTGTCTTGGGGCGTGGTGGTGCTTGGGCCGGGCGCTGAAGTTGTCCGGCTAGCATGGCGATGGCTTGTGCAAGATCCAGAACTGGCATGGGCGGAACTGGGTTGGCGGGAATCTGAGGTGGAATTGGAGGTGGAGGACCGCCTGGGGGACCGCCGGGTGGGCCACCATGAGGGCCGCCTGGAGGTGGTCCTGGTGGAGGTGGTGGTAGTGGAGCTGGGCGTCGGAATGACGCTGCTGTTTGTTCGCTGCTGCTGCTCGTCGAATTCCCGTCATAGTCGGGATTGTCATCGGGATTAGCGTCGGGAACTTCTTTGGAACGTTGCGGAATAGCATCGGAGAGCTCATCGTCGGCACAAGAGCTGCCGGAGGGTTCCGCGTGCCTTGGTGCTGCGGATCTAAGACTGCCAAAATAAGAGAGAGCTTCGACAGCTCCTGCTCGAGCTGAAGTAGCTGTGGTACGAGGAGGCATAGTGATAGTTATCAGGTGGGAATCAGATAATACTGTTACGTATCGAGATTTCTGCTAAGTCGTAACTGGAAAGGACAGCGGCTTCAACTTATAGGTTGCACCCCCAATGAACTATCGTCCTAAGTATTTCGGAACTGAGTCGGAAGTCGGAAAGTACTGAACCAAAGGTTGGTCGGAACTTGAGTCGGAACTGAGGCGGAAGGCGGAAGACGGAAGGTGGAGAGAGACTGAGATCTTGCTAGACTCGCTGTACTAAGAACAGGAGATGGAGCGAAGGAAATCAAGTATCGAAGGTGATTATCTGATTGCAGAATAAGAGATATACATGACAGGCTTTTATACAAAGAGCTGAGGCAACAGGTAATGATATGGTACTAAGCAAATTCCGGGGGAAGCGGAAGTCGAGTAGACAATGCGTGGGAACTAACTATTGGGAACAATGGGACTACAAGGGGGGTTCAGGGTAAGGTAGAACTGTGGAGGACAGGAATTATAGGCAGTAGGAATGGACTTCTTGCTCAAAAGAATAGACTAGAAATTAATTCACTCTCTCAGTGAATTTAGTTGTCACTTTAAATATATTATACACTACCTAGAAATTAATTCACTACAGAGGATTTCTAGGTCAATAAATCGAAAGAATGCTAGACTAATTTACTTGCCTCTCTCAGTGAATTTAGTTGTCACTGAGAGAGGGGGAAACTGTTTCACTGTGCATGTACTACTACCCGGCCCTTTAGCGCCCAAGAGCTCGCGCGTCGAAGTCATTTCAGACTCCGCTGGGTGCAGCCGCTTGTGAAAGTAGGAATAACAAAATGAAATAGAGAGACAGGGAGTGAGTGGAAAATTTCGAAAATAACCAGAGAAATGGATGCATAATACAAGAACAAAATGAGAAGAAATTGAGAAACCACACAACAAATTGGATATATTATGCTTGATTTTGGTGCAGGAGCATCAATGCACCCAACAAGAACAATGGCAAAGAACAAGGGGTCGGGAAAACATATCTGACAACGAAACACAAGGAGGACCGGATATATGGTCTTGATGAACGGTGAGGTGGGTCCGGTGGGTCCGAGTAATAGAGTCGAAAGAACAAGGGAAATGTACAAGGGGCGGAATGTCGGAAATATCGGAGGGGCGGAATGTGTTGCAGAAATATCGTATGGGCAGAAGGTATTGCGGAACTGAGGGTCGGAAGTCGGAAATGAACGGTCGTAACAGCATCACGAAACACATCCAGGATGAGTACCTTCCAGAGCTCCTTCCCTATCACGGAATCCCACCTCTCATCATCCACAGGTGCCAACGGAGTGTCACCATCACACATCCCAAGCCCCTCCGTGACCTTGACGATGCTGTTTGCGTTATAGTCCTCGCTGATGTCTCCCCGAAAAATGTTAACCAGGAGACACCATCGAAAATGCTCCCGTAAAAATCGATCGCCTGGTCCGGCACTGGCAGAATTTTGCGACTTGGGGTACGTGTGAGGGTAACATTATGGAGCCTGTATCGCGGAACACAACGACGCGAAAATCATCCTAGGGTAGACGTGTCAAATTCATGAATGAGCGTGCAGGGGATCAAGCGAAGCGAAGACTCTGGTGTACATCAACGTCTATTCCAAAGGCGTTGGCGTGGAAGAGACTGGACAGGTTGCTGCGCATCATGCAAGCATTAGAGGCAGTAAGGAAAGGTTCATAATCACATGTTTCGGGGTCAAGCCATGGGTCCAACTGCATTGATAGTCAAAACGTGCAATAGAACTGAAATGGACAAGAGTAACCAAGTATGCCCAGGTAGGAGGAAATATCCAAGATAAATCTAGTTCTGCATCTGGGGGCGCGCCTGTAATAAAGCACACATTGTCACGCAGACGAACGGATTGCTCCAGTGACGGTGGGAACGTATACTGGGCAGGTTTTAGGGATACGAGGTGATAGCGCATCAGCGGTGTGCACATACTAAATCAAGTCTAGTGATGGTGTCTGGACGTATCTCGCGATGCTGTAGGTATCGCTCAAAAGACGCTTTGGGGTCCTGTACTACTGGTTCAGTCTGCCCGAACAAATCACGCTGGTAGTCCTCCACCACTGCAAAGGGTTATAAGAAATAACAGCTATAACAGACGATAACTAACGGACGGAACAAGCCGTAGTCACCGGAAGGGAGGGGAGAGGTGTCCAATGCAGTGAGCGCGTCGGCCCTATGGACGACACTGTATTTCAAAACGTCAAACTTCCTCACGGCAACTGGTCGAAGCTCAGTGTCCTGCATGTATGGAAGGGCAATGCGCATCCAGCGATATAGGCCTGCGATGGTGGCATGGGTCAGCCTCTGATTGAGTCCTACACACAGTTGAGCCTGGTGACAACTTCAAAACAGTCACCTTGCTTACCGACCAGAAGACAAAGGTGTCACGATCAAGGGCACAGGACCATTCGGAACGAATGTGTGCGCAATACCGGCGCTCATCAATCACACCGTCATGGGGGTCATAGTCAAGTGTGCTATCATCCGACATTAGGAATTGCCAAAGCTGACTTATTTACCTGTAGCGCACAATCCACAGGCCCTCAATAGATAAACCTTTTTCATATAATGCAGTAGATACATACCTTGAACGTTGCCAAGTTTGTAGATGGTAAGCAATTGTGCTTGATGATCACTGTTGGGAGGAACCGTATATAACTGAACGGTAGCAGTGAAGACTCTGAGCTCACTGTCACAAACGGCCAAGAATCGGCTTCAAGCCGTTTTGGAAGAGCGATAACGTTACATCAGCAGTGCTACTGCTTTTTGTCGGAATATTGCACATCACTTTGTCAGTGTCACTACATGTCACTACAGTTCTTTGACCATCTACAGCTGGACCGGGCGGCACAAATTGAACTTGAAGGTGAAGACCAGAAGAACTCAATCTAAGAGGACAACAAGGACGATTGACATTACAACTTTTGTTCAATTTCGAGCTCAAGTTTATCATACACTCAGTATCGTTGCTGTCAGTCTGTTGCTGCTGCTAGGCATGGCGGCGAGAGTCACAATCCGGGCGCATCCGTGGTGCTAAACTCCGGGTGGTGTTTCTGAAGCAAAAGGTTACAGTAACTGCTGTAGCGGTTATGCGCAGTAGCTAGATATAGAAGCTCAGCTAACGAGGTAGTTCACTGAGTATGTATTAGTACTGTACCTAGATATAGAAGCTATCAACATAGTGAGTACTTATATATCAAGACGTGGATAGAAAAGAGTACGCACCTCAGCAAACGAGGTAGTTCACTGAGGTACCGCTAACTACGATGTTGCACTATATACGGCCTCAGGCATATGCCCGAGGCTGCTGACACAAAACAATACCCTGCCTGACCTCCCCTCTACCCTGCCTGCGTTCTAGCTTATCCCCGATAACCCCAACACTCCCCCTTAAGTGGAACGCATCCCTACCAGCGTGTTCAGGTGCTCCACCTTGTGCCGGGGTAGGGGTTTGGTGAACATGTCCGCAGCCATGTCATCTGTAGGGACGTAGTCAACGTGGATGAGCCTCCTGCGGACGGCGTCTCGTATGAAGTGGTAGCGAATGTCGATATGTTTGGTATGGGGATGGTACACGTCATTCTTCGTGATAGAGATGGCAGAGATATTATCTAAGTGAATGGTGATGGGCTCCTTGAGTGGTCGCGCTATTTCCGCGATAAAAGTCCGAATCCAAAGAGCCTCCTTTGCAGCGTGCGTCGCTGTGATGTACTCAGCCTCCGTCGTCGAAAGCACGACGATGGGCTGCTTCTTCGAGCTCCAGGAGACTGCTCCTCCATCGATTGTAGGGTGAACCGCTCGAGGATCCTCTCGATGTAAGCTCGCTGTGAGAGAGTGTGTGCGCAGCTCACGGTCCCGTTTGACTTCTATCCCTAGTAACCAATGTAGATCCCCCATATCCTTGATTTTGAGGATGGTGCGCAACTTGTCCTTGAATCTTCGGATCGCGGCCTTCGAGTTACCGGCCATAGTGAGATCGTCGACATCAACTGCGACGATGAGCGTGTCCTGGTCAGCGTATCGGTGGAACACAGCGTGTTCCGCCTCGCACCATGTGAAACCGAAACTGTACATGATTCCACATAACATGTCATACCACTCCCTCCCCGACTGCTTTAACCCGTAGATCGCATGGTTGAGGCGGCAGACATGGTTTTCCCTGCCAGCGACCTCATAACCCTTGGGTTGGCACATGTAAACCGTCTCGGTGATAGGCGCGTTGAGGTATGCGCCGTCGATATCGGTTTGCTCCAGCTCCCAGTCGTTCCTGACTGCTATGGCGGCTATAATACGGATGGCAGAGAGTTTGGCGGTGGGGGAAAAGGTCTCGTTGTAATCAATCCCTTCGGTTTGTGAGAACCCTTGTGCGACAAGTCTGGTCTTGTGTGCCATGACCTGACCGCTCGCGTCGCGCTTGTAGTGGAAAACAAGCCTACTCCCCACGATGCTCGTGCCATCCGGCGGTTCCACCAGGTCCCAAGTGCCTAGATCCGCATGCTGGCGCAGCTCGCACTTGATCGAGGCGTCCCACAGCGGCCAGTCGTCGCAGGAACGCGCATCAGCCACGCTGACCGGGTCATTTCCCACGTCGCGTGCCGCTGCTGCCATCGAGTACTCGAGGGGACGGCACGTCTCCCCCTCAGGCTCGGCGGCGGTGCGACTGTCCAGTTCTGCCAGAGCAGCCAACGCCGTGCCGTCCGTGGGTAGCGGAAACCCTCGCGGGTAGGCAGGCGCGTTTGCGCGGCCCGTACTGCTGCCTGCGCCGTCTGCGATCCCTCACACGTACGCAGAGGGTTTTCACATGCGCTGGCCCCTACCCTGCGGCGGGTCTGGCGGTGCGTCCGCCCCCTCAAATCCCTCGAGTGGGTCAATCCTCGCAGTCGGTTCTGGTAGCAGCAGTGGTCTTTGGGCCTGATGGATGCTGCTGGCGCCCTGGCTGCCCTGAGGGTCAGACTCCCCCTCAGCCAGTGCGTCAGCAGGAGTCACAAGGACAGGGGCGTCGAACGTGACGTTACGTTCAACGGTGATGTGGCATTTTCCGGGCCAGTAAACCCTGTGCCCTTTACTCTCGTCGCTGTACCCCATCCACCTGCCCTCGTCAGACTTCACATCCAGCTTACTGGAGTGTTCCTTCAGCACAAAGACTATTGTGCCCCACTCAGGTAGGTCTGTGAGATCGGGCTTCGCGCCGTGTACCAGCTCGTACGGTGTTTTGCCGTTGAACGCGCGCGTCGAGGTTCGATTCTTCAGCCAGACCGCGTGCCGCACTGGCTCGGTCCACAGGAACTTAGGCAGGTCCACTGTCAGGAGCATGGCTCGCACGTGCTCTAATAGCATTCTGTTCAGGCGTTCTGACACCCCGTTCTCCTCTGGCGTGTTGTGTATGGTAAGACTCCGTACCATCCCTTTTGACTTAAGGTGCGTGGTGAATTCCTGCGAAAGATACTCACCGCCGCGATCCGTTTGCAGGCGTTTTATTTTCGCGCCGTGCTGGGTCTCGACCCATGCCTCGTATTGCCTATAGCAGCCGAACGCTTCAGCCTTCCTTGCCATGGGGACGAGGTAGGTCCACCTATTGTGGTCATCAGTAAAACTGACAAAATATTCCTTGCCATCGTAGCTCTGGGGGTTCGCCGGCCCCCAGGCGTCCGAGTGGACTTTTTCACCGAAGGTGGAGGCCCGCGGTCCATCCTGCGCCTGCGGGACCGGCTTGCGCGTAGGCTTAGCTTGCACGCATGCCTTACAAAAGCTCGGCTGACTGGAAGCATCCAAGTCTAGCCCTGTTATCATACCGTCCCGGACGAGTTTCCAGGTGATCAGCGGGGATATGTGGCCCATGCGCCGGTGCAGCTCGTCGATGGTGAGCGTTTTTCTTACTGCATTTGCCAGTGCAGCCACGGACTTATGCTCTACCTTGTAGAGCCCGTTCGAGAGTGGGATCTGCCCCAGCAGCGCCCCTCTCGAATCTCGGATCAGGCATTGTCGGTCCTTCAGGAGGACCGAGTAACCGGCAGTGTCGCAGCACGTGAGGGATATCAATGTGAATGCCAGATCCGGGCAATACAGCACGTCGCGCAAGGTAACGTGCGTCGCTGTTTTCCCGTTGGGGATGCCTATCCTCATGTTCCCTATCCCAATAGCCTGGAATATCGTCTTGTCCGCGGCGTGATCTCTTTGAAGGTAATGAACCGGTGCCGGTCTGGTGACATGTGTCCTGACGCTCCTGAGTCGTAGACGTCAACCTCACGGCCTGTTAATGGACTCGTTCCTAGTGCGAGTGCTGTCCCGGCGAACGTCGTTGTGAAGGTGAATTCTTCGCCTCCCGTCGCTGTGTTCTCCGAGTCGCCTCCCTTCTTGTCAGTGTCACCCTCCTTTTTGTCCTTCTTCTTGGCTTTGGAATGGCAGTCTGCCTTCTTATGCCCCTTCTTTCCGCAGTTCCAACATTCAATGTCAGTCCTGGTGCTGCTGGAGGTACCGCTGCGCGGCTGTGGTTTTCCGCGGCCCTTCGCTGCTGCAAGTGCGTTCTCACCTGCCTTCAGCTGATGTTCTTCGATGGTAAGACATTCAAACTTGTCAATCAGCATTTCCACCACCTGATCGGGTTCCAATCTGGCCTCGCGTGCGTTGCAGACATCGTGATGGCGTTTATCAGTGGGCGATAGGACTTCGGGAGTGAACCAAGGATGATGGTTACTAGATCGTCGTCGGTGAGTGCCGCGTTCATGCTCGCAAGTTGTTCGTGCATTTTCATGAGCGACTCTAGGTGAGTGCAGATATTCGAGTCATCCTCACATTTCATTTCGTACATGCGTCGACGCATGTCGACTTTGACGGTGAGGGCCTTCGCCTCGTGCTTCGCGCACACGGTGTCCCAGACCTCCTTCGCGGTGTCCAGGTTCCGTACCTCTATGAGGATGCTGTCGGGCACAGTAGTGAAGATATGTGCCTTGATAGTCGCCTCACGCTGGTGATAGTCGTCCCAGCATTTTTCCAGTTCTTCTAACTCCTCCTCCTCCTTCTCCGTCAAGGTGTGGCTGATCGGGTAAGTAGGGAGCGTTGGGGGGATCCTAGCGGTCCCCTCTAGGTGCCGTCTGGCACCCCGAGTCGTCGCTAGGGTAGCTAGTGTCTGACTCTTCCAAGTTACCCAGTTCGTGCCATCCCGAGCCAGCTTTGGGATGGCGAACGACTTCGAGGTGGAGGATGGCATGGTGGGCTCTGCGGGGCCCATAACCTGTAGTGGTTATGCGCAGTAGCTAGATATAGAAGCTCAGCTAACGAGGTAGTTCACTGAGTATGTATTAGTACTGTACCTAGATATAGAAGCTATCAACATAGTGAGTACTTCTATATCAAGATGTGGATAGAAAAGAGTACACACCTCAGCGAACGAGGTAGTTCACTGAGGTACCGCGAACTACGATGTTGCACTATATATGGCCTCGGGCATATGCCCGAGGCTGCTGACATGAAACAATACCCTGCCCGACCTCCCCTCTACCCTGCCTGCGTTCTAGCTTATCCCCGATAACCCCAACAACTGCAACCGCAGGCGCTGCTATGCCAGGTGAGAGAGCGTCTGCAATATTTTGAAGTTGGAATTGGAGTTTGGAGCCTTGGAGCCCGAATCAAGATTAGCTTTTTTTAGGACACCAAATACACCCCAGTGGCGGGCAGGCCAGCTACTTACTATATCTCTGGGATTCAACATTGTATACGGCAGCACCAGTGAACCTTTGAATTCCGAGATTTGGTCTCGCCTCATGTGCTTCCCACGCACCTGACTGTGGTGACATTCCCGTCACCCCTTATGACAATACTCTTGCCCTCAAACAGATCCAAGACACACACAGAGATATTTTGCGTGGCACTCCGGCCACATCATTGAAAGACCAATACATTACTCTCCGCGATTCTGAGCGTCTGGAGCTTCTCCGAATGCATCAAAGGACCGATCCAGAATTCTGAGGAAGATAATGCTGCGTATGCTGCAGCCAGCAACAATACATGGATACCTGTGTCAACCGATGGTAAGGAACACCAAGAATTGTGACACTGGGTAGGGACCATACCATCGTACTAACTCTCGTGCGCTCCATCAACAGTGCGTATGGATTAGTGTCATCCACTTCGATTCGCATCTAGACACATGGAAACCTGCGTAAGCTAATAACATGTTAATCGACCATTTGTGTGTTAGCGCAGTGATGTCTGAGTTTGGAGGAAGATAAGTATGATTCTTCCTTCGAACTCAGCTGCGTTCTACTGTATAGCACCAGATGCTGACTAATACTCTGACTGTATCACATGGCGCAACACACCCCCTTGATGCAGTCAGTCTGCGATCAGAAGAGTCCCATAGCGCGACGGTGCCGTTCTACCGATTCGCGAGGTAACACTTTCGTCAATAAATCGGCTGGCATATCCTTCGTGGGCACGTATCGGACTTGGATGGCTCTCTGAGCAACCTTCTCCCATAACCAGAAGTATCGGAGGTCCAGATGCTTCATCCGCCCGTGGTGCTCTGGATTTTTGGCGACGGTGAGTGTGGATTGATTATCGATGTAGAGATGAGATGGGTCCTCAACCTTCGAACCGAGTTCGTCGAATAGGCTTTGCAGCCAGATGATTTCAGTACCGGCGAGAGTTGCTGCCACAAACTCGGCTTCTGTCGTCAATAAGGTAACTATGTTTTGCAACTTGCTGGCCCAGCTAACCGTTCCAGTCCCGATTTTGATGAGGAAACCAGATGTCGAGCGACCGTTGTCTGGATTTCCTCCATGATTGGCGTCCGTCCATGTTCGAAAGGTTTCGCCTGCGTTAGTTGGTGCGAATGTGAGTGCTAGATCAGTCGTCCCCTTCAAATAACACAGGAGGTGTTTTACGGCTGCCCAGTGTGCTGGGCCCGGATTTGAGTTGAATCGAGCGAGGCATCCAACGGCATAGGCAATGTCAGGGCGAGTGGCGATGGCAAGATAGTTCAATGCTCCAACTGCATTCAAGTAAGGCAGGTTTTTCATTTCTGCTATCTCCTCCGGTGTAGACGGTCCCATTGCTGAGCTTAGATTTAATCCAGGGCTCATAGGCATGAATACGGGTCGGCAGTCGGACATGTGGAATCAATCGAGTAGTTCTTCGACGTATTGTTTTTGTGAGAGTTTTAGCGTCTTCTGCAGGCAATCATACTGTACTTCCACACCTAGCAATGATTTTGTTTCTCCCAAATCCTTCAATTTGAAGACTTTAGCTAGACGGCCTTTTACCCTGTCAAGATTGTGTCTTGAGTTTGATACCAGGGTGAGATCATCGACGAAGACTGGTATAACGATCTTGACAGTCTCGCTTGTCCAGATATAGACACTTGGGTCGGATTGGAGGCATGTGAATCCCATGTTCTCAAGTGCTGATCCGAGCCGCTCATACCACAGCCGTCCACTTTGCTTTAGTCCATAGAGCCCTCGCTTTAGCTTGCACACCCAGTCGGCACCCCCTTGATGATATCCCTCTGGTTGTTCCATATAGATTTGGGCATCGTCGCCTAGGATCCCATTTAGGTATGCATTTGAAATGTCTATGGATTCAATGTATGCTCCCTGAAGTGCCCCTTGCGCCAGTATCGTCCTCAGGGCTGCCCATTGCATGGTAGGGGCAAACACCTCGTCGTAGTCGATGCCTGGTCACTGGGTATAGCCTTTTGCTACTAGACGACTTTTGTATTTGTCCAGGGAACCGTCTGAGTTGAGTTTAATCCGGAATACCCATCGTGATCCAATGGCCTTTTCTCCAGGCGGCAGTCTCACCAACTCTCATGTCCCGTTGTCCAAGAGCGCTTGGATTTCAGCGTCCGTAGAGTTCTTCCATAACGGTGCATCAGAGCCACGCATTGCCTCAGCGAACGTTTTCGGGACACGATCATCTTTGATGGTTGCGTTGAATGTCATTTCAATGGTGTCAGGTGAGATTAATTTTGCTCTGGTGACGTCCGATCCATCGTGTATGAATTCCAGGGCCTGGATTATTGAGGCTCTGGCTGCAGCACCCCCTTCAGGTCCTGGATCATCATGATCTGGAGGTGGTCGTGGTCGGAAGAAGGGGTCATGGAGATACCGGTAATCAGGGCGGGCAGGGGCTCTGCTGGATCGGCGGGGTTGCATGGGAGGTGCGGGTGGGGCGGGGTCTGGAGCTAGAACTGGCGGTTCAGGGGCGGGTGGGGCAGGGTCTGGAGGAGCCGGTAGGTCTTGGTCATGTTGGTCAGGAATAGGAGGAGGGTGCATTTCATGGTGGGCATCTGGTGGGTCTGGGTCAGGTGGTGTGGCGATCTCAGTTGGGAGTAGGACAGGTGTTGATCTGAGCAAGTTTTGGGTAGGATCGCTAGTGGAGAGGCCTGGAAACTCGGTCTCGTTGAAGATAACGTCGTGGGATATGATGGTGCGCTTTGTAGCGGGATCGAGGCAACGCCAACCTTTGTATCCATTTTCAAAACCAAGATAGATGCATTTTCGAGATCTAGGCTGAAGCCCATCCCTTCCATCCTTCTGCACATGAACATGCGCCATACAGCCAAAAGTGCGTAACATTCCCAGATCTGGCTTGTGGCCATACAAGGCTTCGTATGGTGTCATGTCAGGTAGTGCAGAGGTTGGTGTGGCGTTGATAATGCGGATTAATAGTTGTAGGGCGTCTCCCCACATTGATGCTGGTAGAAGGGCCTGTTGCAGTAATGCGATCGTTCCTTCAATGAGTGTGCGATTTGTTCATTCTGAGATTCCGTTCTGTTGCAGCGTACCCCTCGTAGTGTGCTCATGGATTATCCCTCGGTGTTGGAAATGCTTGTCCCATTTCCGGCCTATGTATTCCCCTCCTTTGTCGTCCCTGAATCTCCTCACTCGCGATCCCGTTTGGTTTTCAGCAAACGCCTTGTAGGATCGGTAGGCATCGAAGGCCTCGTCCTTTGATTTCAGGAGGTACACACATCGGAAGCGTGTGTGATCGTCTGTAAAAGTTATCCAGTATCAATGACCGGACGGTGTGCGCACAGGGAGGGGTCCATGGACATCGGATACGACAAGACGACAAGATCGAGCGGCTTGGAAGTACGGCGTTCACTTCTTTTTGGGAATGGATCACGGTGTTGTTTCGCCACAATGCACGGTTCGCAGATAGGTGGCATATTTGCATTGGAGTTCAAGTGTATTCCGCGGGCCATGTCATGTTTTAAGAGTCTTTCCATACGGGATGACCCGATGTGTGCGAGTCGCCTGTGTAACAAGGATCGATCTACGATGGGAGACGATGCAGAGAAGGCGTATTCTGGGTTAGGGACAGTGTTTCCGGTTAGGAAACCAGTTCCGTTTCGCACAGTGGCGCAGAAACGCAATTCACCATCTTGGACGAATGAGATACGGCTTTGCACAATAGTGACGGAAAAGTTATGATGGGTGGTGAGCCGGAGAACAGCTAATAGGTTATTTTGGAGGGCTGGTACATGTAAAACATTTGAGAAAATGATGTCCTGTGCCGTTTTCCCGTCAATTATAGGGGTGAATAGAATCTGCCCCTTTCCGGTCGAATAGACGACTTCATTCGTGGCTAATCGTATGGGAACGCGGTAAGGCTTGTAGTTTCGGAGCCAGTGTCGGTGTGGAGTCATATGACTCGTGGCTCCCGTGTCTGTGTTCCAGCGTAAGTCAGCATCGTCGCTGTGGGAGGGGAAAGATAGCCGCAAACTCGTGTTTCCAGCGAGTTCCTGCGTATTTTCACTCTCTCTGGCTTGATTTGCGGCCTTTCCCTTGTCGTTCTCTTCACTCCTGTGTGCTGGTCTAAGCTCTGGATGAGCGATCCAGCAGCGATCTGCCAGGTGCCCTCGCTTCTTGCATACTGCGCACGTAGGTACAGTACCCTTTTTGCCTCGAGTCGTGGATAGTGCGGCTGCCGTCGAGATCGTAGAAGTCCGACGCTTCAGATCTTCGTTTCGGAATGCCGTGGCCACTGTGGTACGGTCAAGGGTGCTGATCAGGAGGAGGGATGACGTGAAAGCCCCATATTCAGCTTGATCGAGTCCTGTAAGTGCCGCGTGTACGCCGATTTCGTCGATAACGTTTTGCACGGTAAGGGTATTTGGTGCAAGGGCTATGAGATCATTTGTAGCGGTATTGATTCGGGTGATATAGTCTGTAAGAGATTCGGCGTCGTCCTTTCGTATGTTTAGCAGTTTTTGCATCGCGTGGAATCGACTATTTGCGACTTGCGACTGGTGTGCTGCTTTTAGTCTCTTCCACATCTCAACGGGATCATCCATTACGCCTTCGACGTGGACGTATTGTGTGGGCGATAAGGACTTTAATAAGATGCCGGCCGCTTCCTCCTTTTTCAGTAGCCATTTCTCGGCCTCTGCTGTGTCGGTTGGCCGTTTGAATTCTTCGGTGATAATTCGCCACGCATTGACAGTCATTAGTTTGCCTTGTAGCGCTACCGTCCAAACATTGTAGTTTGTACTTGTGAGCTTCGTGCTCTTCGTGCGGTTTTCCGCTTCTGAATCTGACATGGCGATGATTTATTTTTCGATTACGGCGCGGGGCCCATAACCTGTTAGCGCAGTGATGTCTGAGTTCGGAGGAATTCTTCCTTCGAACTCAGCTGCGTTCTACTGTATAGAACGCAGCTGCTGACTAATACTCTGACTGTATCACATGGCGCAACATTGTGTGTCAATCCCTGACTGATGATCACTCGTGATCTAGAGTATTTGGAGGTGCACCTACGGACAGGGCAGCGCTAAACCACCATCGTACTACCTCTCCTGCGCTCCATCAACAGCGCGTATGGAAAAATTAGTGTCATCCACTTCGATTCACATCTAGACACATGGAAACCTGCGTAAGCTAATAACACGTTAATCGACCATTTGTGTGTCAATCCTTGACTGATGATCACTCGTGATCTAGAGTATGTAGAGGTGCACCTACGGACAGGGCAGCGCTAAACCACGGGACGTATTTTTATTGGGCAGCTCAAGAAGGCCTCATCAGGAATGGCAACTCCATCGTAAGCCCCATTTATGATTGTGGCTTTACATCTCTCGTTCTTCCTGGCCACTTGTGTGTTTGACCTTGAAATGTGTTCTTCTTTCTAGCACGGCGCGATCCGCACGACTCTTTCAGGACCGGCAGACTACGACAACGATGACGGCGCTGGATTTCACCGAATCGAGGCGCGTGAGATTGACACGTTAGGAGTAGATGGAATTATCAAAAAGATCCGTGACACAGTGGGCTCGAACCCTGTATATCTTTCAATTGACGTGCGCACAATTTCATCGACTTATCTTTGACAGTCATAACTGCCGCTTGCGATTAGATTGACTCAATAGACCCTGCGTTTGCACCAGCAACAGGTACCCCAGAAACAGGTGGTTGGTCTACGCGCGAGCTGCGCACCATAATCCGTGGCCTGGATGGGCTGTATATTGTTTCTGCAGACCTTGTAGAAGTCGCTCCAGCTTACGAGACTAACGCTGAGCTCACTACCATGGCCGCTGCAGATGTAAGTCAATTCGCTATATATATCCGTCATATCATCTTACTATTTCTACTTACATGCAGGTATTGTTCGAAGTCTTAAGCGTGATGACCAAGACGCCACTGGGAAAGGCCGTTCCCAAAGTTTGAACGAATATTCGGTATATTTATCATCGTCTCACACTTGATAGTTCATGGCATTATACATATGTCCTATTTTGAATAAATACCTTTGAGTGGTATCCCGACCTTGAGGGTTTAGTAAATTTCCTAAGCTGGATTGATAGCCTTCGTTTCGTAAATATCGTATTATAGGCCAGGTTTGCACTTGTCGATCGATATATGTGTTAGAAGTTAGCTTGGCGCGCGCAGCACTTCGGCACGCTGACACATCAAGGTGCCGGCCGAGGTAGACAATGGACGGTGGACAGTGGCTGCGAGCGAAGGAATGGTGGACAAGTAAAAAGGGAGTGGCTCGTGCAGACAATAGATCAAGGGTATATTTAGATAGGACTCTCGTGTATTTAAGACAGTGGCTTTAGGCCACTAGAGATCATCGAATTAAGAACGCTATCCTACTCTACTAGTGAGCACTTCGACCTATAATATGCGAACTTTAGATTTGAAACTAGATTTCTTACATAATTAGCTTCAGATCTAGCCAGGAGCCAGGTATTCGGTGTAATCCAGTCCCAGCTTGACTGTCTGCTCAATCGACTAGTTATAGCAAGCTTGCATGCTTTTCATCCTGAGAGAGAGTAGGTATGCCTACAGATGTACAGCCAGCTGTGATAACACACAATAGCACTCTTATTGCACTCTTCAAGTGGGAAGTTTGAATGACTCCAAGTCTCCAATCTAGCTCTGTTGCCTACGCGCGATCACGAGTACCTTACCTGCTGACCAACCGGCCCCTCAGAATCTAAGCGAACTGTCCTTTCTTCCTGTCTGTTTGGCCTCGGCTTGTCTTCTACTCTATCCAGATTCCGAACAGGCCATCGATGTATGGACTCCTGGGATGTGGCATGCATGCACCGACTCAGGGTTGCCTTATCGAGGATAGTACTTGCATAGTTTGTCCCTACTGTGACCTTATTCATACTCCACAGAAGGTGATAAGCCATGAAGAGTGAGGAACTCGTCAATTTGCTTGAATGCTGGATCAGGCTCAGGCCAATCAGACCGCCAAGACGCAATCGTCTCAGCTGTATCCTCCAAGGAACTCCATGCCGCAGATCCCAGCTCAACCAATAAGGAGAGCCGAGATATAAACCAGTCGATTTTGGCATTAAGGGTGGAAAGACCTGGTGGGTATCCGCGCTGGAGGACGGTGTTCCACACATCACATAACTGGCCCCACTCCAGCTCCCCGGTAGGCGAGCAGGGCTGGGTTTCCTCTTCTCTGATAAATGCGAGATCAAGCTCCCTTTTCCACTGTAGTGATACAATATGAACAGCAACTCTCAGATTGGTATTCACTCACCCACGGCCCAACATTGGCACCTTCCCAGTCTATCAATGCCACAACACGTGTCGGATCACTATAGTCCACCAACACATTTTTCTTCGTAAGATCAGGATGTGAAAGAGCGAAGGGACACCAAGAATCATCGCAGCGATCGATAAGCTTTACGTTCTCGATCAATGTCAGTATGCCCAAGTAAAGCGTATGATACGCAGAGATCGTCGAAGGGGAGAAATCCACATCCTCGCCACGACGCCAGGATAGCACGGCATGCGGATCCCTTCTGAGCTCCTCCATATGATCTTCGATCCAAGACTTCATTTCATCACGTGCGGTCTTCCAAGGACCCTTTCGAAGCCGTGGCGGCTCAATACGAACGGGTGGCGCCAGGGGGCCAATCTCATATTCCTTCGTCTCCTTATTCATGAATATGCTTCCAATCATGGGAAAAGATGTGGATATCAGCTGAGCTTGGGAATCGGCGAGCTGCAGCACTATCTTCTTTCGGTCTTCGAATGTCAGCATTGGATCAGACCAAACGTCGCTAAGCGGGCATCCTAAGATCTTGGGAATAAGTTATAAGGTGTTTTCGATAACGTGACGCAAAAATATAGAAACGACAACCCACTCTTTCCTCGATGATGTATGCTGCTCCGACTTCGTTGTTGAAGTTCTCATCAAACGCAAACACCTCGGGAACAGGGATGGTTGTGTGTTCACGAAGCCAATGTAGAGTGGCAGCCTTTGTTACATGAATTGATGCATTGACGTCTGAATAACGTGGAAAATACCTCTGAACTGACGCGGTTTCGACGCTGGTTATCCGGGACGACGGATCCTCCTCCGAATGGCATATTTATACGGGCTATTATGTCCTTGGTATCAGATTGAAAGGAGACATTAAATATCTGATGATGTCAGAGGTCTCCGACTTCCTGAGAATGAGAAAGTTGTTCTTACTTGATTGAATCCGCCTAGTATCATAGGGCAATTCTGAGATAGAACAATACTAGCCGCTAGAAAATGAGGAAACCAACCTTCATATATCTTGTCTATTCTTGAGCAAGTACCACCTACCGCATTCTCAATTATCCTTCGAAGTGCCATCATGTTTAACCTAGTAGTCAGTGCGAAGGAATCATTTCTTTCGGACTCGGGAAGTCGTGTCATGTATTCAGCATGTTGCTTGATGAGTTCCTCAATAGGTGGAATGGTCCTGGAAAGAGGGTGGGGCATATCGCCAGGGAGTACGGCCTAAGGGTAGACAGGATGGGATATGTAGTGTAGGTCTCACAAAACAAGTACAATACGTTACTGTAATCAAGGCTTTGGCGCTCTGAGTCCTGACTCTGTAATATTATTAGGGTCGCGCTTAGTATGATTATGCTCGCTACTACTCAGCTATTGCCCAAAAAAGTGAAGCTTCGGGAATGAGCTCAAGTGATCTCTCATCGTACCAAACATATGAAACGCCGCTATCTATGCAGGTAATTTATGTAAACCCTTCTAGAGCTGAGACCATTCCCACTGACTGAGCATTTTACATCCAACAGTCGATAAGTGAGCAAAGAAAGGGCGCATTTGTTCTCTCCAGCGGTGTGTTCACCGAGTTGGGGCGTGTGAAGGCTCAATCTCTGAAATTAGGCTTCCAGCAGATGCGATTCTACACCTGGAGGAAACTCTGGTTTCACCTTGCGATCACCGAGAAAGAGCTGGGGCTACCCATTTCTGATCAAGCTATTGCGGAGATGCAAGCTAAGCTTTTCAGACCACAACTTTTCCACCTATTTGACACTAAGTATTGAGCGGCAGGTTGGTGGTCGTACATGAAACACCCCACCACTGGGCAGTACAAGGAACACTTCAGGACGAAGTATTTGAACATGTTAGCTAGTGAGCATTATTTCGGTTCGGCTTACCATGCCGCACACTGAAACACAAAATATTATGAGTACCCAGAGGAAATCAATTTGAATGGATCAGCAAAGTCTTACAATACGACACCAGCCATGCAGCTGCGCCGATAGGAATATATTTTGTCGATCGTTCCCGCCTTTGCACGGAGTAAAGTATACTGTCCTTAGGTGAACTGGCTAGCGTCAAGGTGCTCCACCGGCTTCTGGGACCATGCCACTAGTCTGAAGAATGCAATAATGTCTAACTCACGGTCGACAAGGGAGTTTCCACATTCTATATCGGCACCCCATAGGATGGAACTCGAGACTGTGTCTCTCATCCGCTTGCGCAAGGTGATTGCTGAATCCAAAAGAATGTGCCTCGATTTGCGATTTACAAGAGAAACGCGACCGTATGGGGGTGAGAATACAATGATTTAACAATTGAAAGATTTTGCCGTTTGGCCTCGTCGATCTCCTCGTCTACTCCCCATGCACCTCACCCGCACTAGCGAGAACGAGTCCAATCGCTGTGACGATAAAGCCGAATATATATGAACATGCCATATGCGTGCATGCAGTGTACGACACATGCGTGATCGATACTCATGCACCCAAATCTTCTGCTGTGTCTTATCTGTTAATATTCTCCCATGAAATACATCACATTGCCCACTGCGGGTTCAAAGTTACAGAAATGTGTTTCAACAACGCGTAGAGTCATCATCAATTGCATTGACAGCATCGCGGAACGCATCCAAGATGAGTACCTCCCAGAGCTCCTTCCCTATCAACGAATCCCATCTCTCATCGTCGATGGGTGCCAACGGAATGTCACCACGACACATCCCAAGCCCCTCCATTACCCGGACAACTCTGTTTGAGTCATAGTCCTCGGTGATGTCTCCCTCCAAAGTATTAACCAAGAGACACCATCGAAAATGCTCCCGCAAGAATCGTTCGCCTGGTCCGGCACTGGCAGAATTTTGTGACTTGGGTACGTGTGAGGGTAACGTTACGGAGCCTGTATCGCGGAACACAACGACGCGAAAATCATCCTAAGGTAGACGTGTCAAATTCATGAATGAGCGTGCAGGGGATCAAGCGAAGCAAGGACTCTGGCGCACATCGACGTCTATGCCAAAGGCGTTGGCGTGGAAGAGACTCAACAGATCGCTGCGCATCATGCAAGCGTTAGATGCGGTAAGGAAAGGCTCATAGTCACATGCTTCAGGGCCAGGCCATGGGTCCAACTGCGTTGATAGTCAAAATGTGTAATAGAGCTGAAATAGACAAGAGCAACCAAGTGTGCCCAGGTAGGAGGAAATATCCAAGATGGATCTAGTTCCGCGTCTGGGGGCGCGCCCGTGATAAAGCACACATTGTCGCGCAGACGAACGGATTGCTCTACTGACGGTGGGAACGTATACTAGGCAGCTTTTAGGAATACGAGGTGATAGCGCATAAGCAGTGTGCACATACTAAATCAAGTCTAGTGACGGAGTCTGGATGCTTCTTGGAAAGCTGTAGGTATCGCTCAAAGGAGGCTTCGCGGTCCAGCGCCACTGGTTCAGCATACCCGAAAAAATCACGCTCGTAATCCCCCACCCCTGCAAAGGGTTATAAGAAATAACAGCTATAATGGATGATAACTAACTGACGGAACAAGCCGTAGTCACCGGAAGGGAGGGGAGAGGTGTCCAATGCAGTGAGCGCGTCAGCCCTAGGGACGACAGTGTACCTCAAAACGTCAAACTTCCTCACGGCAGCTGGTCGAAGCTCCGCGTCCGGCATGGATGGCGCCATGATGCGCATCCAGCGATGCAGGCCTGAGATGGTTGCACGGGTCAGCCTCTGATTGAGTCCTACACACAGTTGAGCCTGGCGACAAATTTCCTCAGAACAGTGCCTTACCGATCAGAAGATGAGACGGAGCACTGGACCAGAAGATAAAGGTGTCACGATCAAGGGCACGGGACCGTTCGGAACGAATGTGTGTGCAATACCGGTCCTCGTCAATCACTCCTTCGTTGCTCGTGGCGGTCATAGTCACTAGCTGGTCTCTTACCCAAAAAGACTCGTGTTGCCGCCGGCTTGACTCGATTCCGGCTAAGCCGCGAGCCGAGCTGCAGCCAATTTTTGGGGAGCCGTCTACGGATATGACAAATCGCTTTAACGCTGGGCACCTAGGTAGCTTTGATATACAAAACATATTTCAATACTTACACTGGAAAATACTTTCTGAGAATCATATGCAAGCCCCAACTCTTCTGCATTGTTAAACGGCTCAGCTTGAAGCCATTGCAAATCAAGGTGGCTATCAGTAGCTTGGCCTGGCGCGGAGCCAAAGCCGAGCAGCCGCAACACTATTTATAAATTTGACAGCTCAGCTCATGGCGTCGGTCCGAATGTCCTATCACTGTCATCATTCGGTATGGTTCATAAGGAAGCAGATGCAAGAGTTGAAAGGCCACCCACCCTTCTTCATTCACCATGGAATACAAACACTCCAATAGCTATCAAAATGAGCAGGAGCGTAACGTGCATGTTTGGGCCAGTAAAAGAACCCTTGATGACAATTTTCTTGTTCTTGTTGGAGGTTTGTATCCTTTTGTCTTGTAATGCTATAGTGATGAATTCTTATACTAGGTTGTAATGCATTTGGGGCATTGTCCATCGGCACTTTTTATCGATGGTTGGATTTAATCCTTTGGGAGCCAATTGGGCTGCCAACCTCTAGTAGAGGTGGTGAGTAGTAAAATACAATCATTGTCGGCTTCTCTCAGTGCTAACAGTAAGAATAATTTCAGCATGGGCAATTGCAGCCTTGAACAATGATCCTCGAAATGTGGCCCTGCCGCCCGCACCCACAAAAGCAGGTGTTTTGCGCCGGAACTCACCACACGCCATCAAGCCTGGTCATTATGCAATTTATTATTATTATCAAGGTTAGTTGTCTATATTTGCATGTGTCCGCCACTGACCACTGAGTCAGATACATTTCACCTGATCATTCCTCAAGTTAAAACTTCATTGATCACTTCTCGGAAGAAATCCCATAGCGCTAGCGCTGCATCAAACCAGAATGCCCAGCGCCCTGCCCCGGTATATTTTACTTTCTCGCCGTCTCATTATCTGTTAATGCACAGCGCAATTTTTGCAGGCCGAGATTCGTAGGAAGGAAACTACTCGCAAATGTGTTCGACTGCGGGACATGGGCTGCCGTATTACCGGGCAACCAGCCCTGCTTCGTCATCGAGGCCCTAATTTTGAGGGGCTTGAAGTCGCCCATATATATCCTCTTTCGGCTTACCCACTGGTTGTTCTTACGTTGCAAATTATTCTTATCCGCTGACAGCATTTTTAAAGATAGATCAACTCGAAAAGGAAGATCCGGCCGTTTATGAGCTTGTGAATACGCTGGATAAGATCGATCACCCTGAGAATGCTATGCTTCTAAGGGGGGACGTCCATAGCTACTTTGATAACTACCAAATCGGAGTTGACGTGCGTACTATTGCCAGGACCCCATATTTGGCATACTGATGGTTGACTCGAGCAGAATGGAGTAGTATACCGATTCGAGAAAACTGGTGCGCCAATCGGTGACAGTTTCACTCGTCTACTACAAGCTCCGGTTACGCATCGTCCACATGGGCTCTCTCCCTCAGGGTATACCATGATAGCCAAGGACGTGAATACTACTCTCCTTAGCTATCATTTCAAGACATGCCTGCTATGGCACGTTGCGAAAGGGGGCAAGGAACCTCAAGAAAGGGCAATATGTACCTCCGATAATGTCCACAAGGACTTCCTGCACAGTTAATTCCATCACGAATTTTGGTTCCACTCAATTTACTAATTCATGAATTGCTTTATACCGGTGCGAGGGTAGAACAGTGTAAGCAGATAAAGCTAAGGGGGTGAGCAGGCAAACACTTAGTACAAGAATGTCAGGCAATTGGCCCCCTTACTTAGTAGAAACATTATCAGACACCACCCGACTGACAAGGAGCTGCTTGAGCATAAGATCTACACGCAACTCCTGCGACAAATCTCCATAGTTTTGCCTTAACTTGCTGATTAACTTGATGGCTCCAGAGCGAGACTCCAATCTTGTCCGCCGCGTCGACGCTTGTTGACCTCCCTGACAAGATGGCTCATATCGGCCTCGTATCGGCGAATAAGTCATGCAGGAGCTGTGAAAAACATCGACCCAGTTCAGCGTATATAATTGCAAACGAGTGAGGGCTTACTGTCTGCATCACGCCTCTGTACGCGCTGCCTAAAGCCCCAGCAACCCAGCTGCGCGAAAGAGCCCCTTTGGTTAGACTGCAGCGTCGTAGGTGTGGGGAGAACTCACGCATGATTTACGAGCCGCCGACTTGGTCACCTCTGGATACAAAGCCAGGAGAGATGCTGCGAGGCGCACGCACGGCACGACGCAGCTGAAGTTTCAACGTCACTTAAGGCGCAGGCTAGGGCCACTGGACAACGTATGTGACCTGTCTCGTCTCTTGTTTGCCACTCGCGTGTCCAGATTCTTCAAGAGCTACTCCTCGCTGGACAGTTGCCCCCAGTAGTCGTGAAGCAAAACTCAAACGTCAGGACCAATCGATAAAAGCTATAACAAGTGACGCAATAGTCAAGCATAAGCAGCAAATACACCACGTTTCCCAGGCTCTACTTAATCACTGTTGCGCAACACCGTCCGACGCTGTGATTCGCCCGCTGCACAGAACAAGTAAACAGCATAGCAGAGAACGATGATTCAGGAAACAAGGATATGTCCTCACCTGGGTGCAGCTATGGGCATGACCAGCTCCCCCTCATTTGTAACCCTAATATACCCCATATCCACGCTGATGTAGTGCTTTTACTCGAGCACGTATGACACCTTTTGCGCGCTCGAGTGTGCGGCGAGCAGCGCACGACCCATGTCGTATAGCGAGTGTTACCCCCCATTTCTCACAGTACCGCACATAGCGGAAAAGTACCCCAACCTCCACACGCACTTGCCGCACCGAAGACGCTAAGCGTCTCCTCGCTTGCCTGCTTGGCGGCACCCGCCACTTCCAACATCTCACAATTGGATTTTCCGTACCAAGCTTTCATGCTGGAAGATCAATCGTATTCCATATCTACCGCTGTTGACAAGATCCGGTCCTCTGCCTCAGGCAGCGCCGTGAACTCATCGGGATAAAGCGTTCGAAGAAAGATGGGGAGGAATTCAGGACTCAAGCAGATTTTCACAAGGCCTACCATGAGGACTTATGTCCAGCGCGCCGTCATCAGTGTTGGATATCTTGAATCGCGTGATGTGTTATCATCTTGAGGAGTATTTGATGCTCTGTTTCCGCTGGTGATCTCTTCGCGTTAACGACGCCGTTGAGGCGGAGCGGTCTAGCTGGGAGTAATTGTATCATCCCATCCAGAGTCGTCTTCAATTGCATTGATAGCATCACGGAACGCATCCAAGATGAGTACCTCCCAGAGCTCCTTCCCTATCAGGGAATCCCATCTCTCATCGTCCACAGGTGCCAACGGAATGTCACCACGACACATCCCAAGCCCCTCCATTACCCGGACAACTCTGTTTGAGTCATAGTCCTTGGTGATGTCTCCCCCCAAAATATTAACCAGGAGACACCATCGAAAATGCTCCCGCAAGAATCGTTCGCCTGGTCCGGCACTGGCAGAATTTTGTGACTTGGGTACGTGTGAGGGTAACGTTACGGAGCCTGTATCGCGGAACACAACGACGCGAAAATCATCCTAAGGTAGACGTGTCAAATTCATGAATGAGCGTGCAGGGGATCAAGCGAAGCAAGGACTCTGGCGCACATCGACGTCTATGCCAAAGGCGTTGGCGTGGAAGAGACTCAACAGATCGCTGCGCATCATGCAAGCGTTAGATGCGGTAAGGAAAGGCTTATAATCACATGTTACAGGGCTACGCCATGGGTCCAACTGCGTTGATAGTCAAAATGTGCAATAGAACTGAAACGGAGAAGAGCAACCAAGTATGCCCAGGTAGGAGGAAATATCCAAGATAGATCTAGTTCCGCATCTGGGGACGCGCCCGTGATCACTGGAGAAAACTCCGACATTAGATTTCGGTACCTTTTACACAAACGGTAATATTCAGTACCTTTGAGCACTGACAAATCAGTGCTCAAAATATCATTAAATGAGCACCAAAAATAAGTGCTTTGGAGCACTGAATTTCAGATACTAAAAAACATGCAAGTATGTGAAAAAATTTTTTTGAAACGCGATCGCCCTCTTCACTCGGCCGTCATAGCCCCACTTAGACATCCATCCACAGAGGTTGTATATCGTGCAAGCCGAGTGATCATGCGCCATAGGGCCGATGAATCCGGAAAGTATTGGCCGTTGAACTGTTTGCTGGAATCGGATGGTGCGTGGACGGCGATGGAATTGACCATGGTGGAGAGATGCTCGCGGGTGAAGGTATCAATTTGAAATTGGAAAAGTCGCAGCCGTGGGTCAGTCGGGGGTGCCTCGGGGAGGAACTCAGTGTGCAGTTGGCTGGCCTTAGATAGACAGGCTGCAGTGATTGTGCGTCGTAGGTTAGTGACGTACGAGTTAATGTACATAAATGCCAGATATACGCACCAGATTCCTCTATTGCTCCTCTTGCTGCACGGGATCCACGAAGACTGTGCGTGCATAGTCTCCACTCCTGTCCACGATTCCCCACTCGTTACCTCGCCTGACTCGTCCTACCACACACTCAACTGTGCGTAAATCAATCACGATCGGCGCCGTGGTCAAAGAGTAAGTGGTTACAACTTTGGTTGCACCCCGACCGCCTGTCGAACAAGGCATCACCAGGGCGAGGAGGTGACGTTTCGGCATCGCGATGTTGATACGTGGTGCGCGAGGTAGGACAACATCGATGATGCTTTCTAGTTGTCCATAGAATATCTGACGTATTTGCTCTGGTTCCGAGTCGCGTCCACGACGGTGATTTTGCACAAGGAGCGTGTACTACTCACGAGATTAGCCACAGATATGGAAACTTAGCAGGGTGAGAAGTAACACACGCGGACAAAGGAAGAGTCGCGTGTAGTTTCAGCTTGGGCCTGGCTGACGGCACATGCAGCGCGTATCTTGTCGCCACCATTAGCTATTCTTACCTTACCCTGTCGGCTCCACTGTCTGATCCGGATTCTGAGGGGTCAAGCGCTCTAGCTTTTTTTAGAAGGTGTCGGTGTCGTCGACGTTGGCGACTGCTGATAGGTTTTGTGCATGTAGGAATACACAGACATGGGCGGGTGTCTGGCAGTATGCTATGTGCGTAGTCCAAAATTTCTCCAAGTGATTGAATCTCCGATGCAATAGGAATTCTAACTCCTTTCTCCCGACCTCCACCCCGACTAACAGAAAAGAGGCTTCAACACGTTTTCATCAATTTTAGTCGTGTCCATTCTCAATAACTTGGCATAATGGAGCGTTCCACGAGGAAAATGCAAAGTGAGTCTCATATTTGTGATGTTATCGCGCGATCAATCCCTGCTCAACACCCTTACACGCATGTGCCAAAGGGCTCATCGAACAGATGATATCTGAAGGATTGGACCCCAAGACAGTGTTTCATTCAATTCCTAATGGTATGTCTCATTTCAAGTGAATACGACTCGCATGTAATGCACTGATATTGATGCTATGTCATAGCCGCCACTTCTCCTCCTGTGGACAACGACCCTGAAGACAGCGACTCAGGCAGATCTGAACTTACACCCCCTCCCTCCCACTATGACCCGAAACACAGCCATCAACCTGAGTCCATGGATAATGACAGCAATTCTGGGGACATGTCTGAGGACGAAGAGCCGTCATTTATTCACCCAGGTGACGTTGCCAGGCCTAACTACAAATCACCTGACAACCATGACATCAATCTCGATCTCGAGACCCTAGGGGTTAAAAAAACGAAAGGTAAACAGAAGCAAGCACCTCTCCCTGTCCCTTCTGCCGTCAATGTCTCAAAGAAGAGTGCAACAAACTCTATCAAGAAAGCCAAGAGGAAAATCATTGAAGACAGTGTTGAGGATGGTGTTCAATTGGCCCAGTAAGTCTGTCATTCCTTCAATTACATATTTTGATACATTTATATATAGTCCAAACGCTATAAAACGGTCGATTCAGTCCCAAAGAAGACCATAGAAGTAAAGGTATGCCTATTATTATGCTCCCGGATGTCAAACTATGCTGATATCGCACAGGTGGTTCTGCCGGCACCATCTACATCTGCAGCCACTGCTGATGGAGCCAGGAAGTCCCAGCGCAAGGTAAGTAAGTGTATTCGATGCCGTTGCGCTATGCTGATGGAGACATAGTCGATCCCGTCTGCTAGAGCTCGTGGTGCCAACCCATGATGCTCTCGAACCCTCCCCCCTCTTCTATTACTTGGTACCTGCGTAGGCCATTTTTCATTGTATCTGCCCCACACTGACTACGTAAAATACAGATAGACCCATGTTCTTGCGCAAGCCGCACCAGCTCTCACAATATGTCCCCTCGGCTGCCCTCACTCCCACAATAGACTGCTCCTGCCCTCGCTCTGCTCGTGCTCAAACTCGATCTTGCTCTTACACTCAAGCTCTCGCTCTCGCAATATGTTCCCTCGGCTGCTCTCACTCTCCCAATATATCGCTTCCGCTCTCGCACCTGTCTCTACCGGCCGTCAGCTCTTGTCTCTTCTATGATGGTTTGTAACTGCATGTGTCCATTTCATTGTTCACACTAGCTTTCAATCAATGTATCTCTAAGTGCTTTTTCAGTAATAGAAAGTACTGTTTTATTGTGTTCTAGAGTACTATTTATAAATAACTTAGGAGCGGAAAACCAGTGTTCTAGGACACTGAAAGCGGACATTCTAGCTACTAGATTTCGGTACGCAGCTTATCGAGAGGAAGCGTCAAAAATCCGCTCCCCGGTTACTTATTATCAGTAACTTGGGCACTGAAAATTTGGTGCGTAATGTACTTATATTAAGTGCTCCGAGTTACTGCAGTGTGATAAAGCACACATTGTCGCGCAGACGAACGGATTGCTCCACTGACGGTGGGAACGTATACTAGGCAATTGTCAGGAATACGAGGTGATAGCGCATCAGCGGTATGCACATACTAAATGAAGTCTAGTGACGGAGTCTGGATGCTTCTTGGAAAGCTGTAGGTATCGCTCAAAAGACGCTTCGTGGGCCCGCGCCACTGGTTCAGCATACCCGAAAAAATCACGCTCGTAATCCCCCACCCCTGCAAAGGGTTATAAGAAATAACAGCTATAACAGACGATAACTAACGGACGAAACAAGCCGTAGTCACCGGAAGGGAGGGGAGAGGTGTCCAATGCAGTGAGCGCGTCAGCCCTAGGGACGACAGTGTACCTCAAAACGTCAAACTTCCTCACGGCAGCTGGTCGAAGCTCCGCGTCCGGCATGGATGGCGCCATGATGCGCATCCAGCGATGCAGGCCTGAGATGGTTGCATGGGTCAGCCTCTGATTGAGTCCTACACACAGCTGAGCCTGGCGACAAATTTCCTCAGAACAGTGCTTGCTTACCGATCAGAAGATTAGACGGAGCACTGGACCAGAAGACAAAGGTGTCGCGATCAAGGGCAAGGGACCGCTTGGAACGAATGTGTGTGCAATACCGGTCCTCGTCAATCACTCCATCGTTGCTCATAGTCAAGTGTACTAACTACTTAGCTGGTCTATTACATAAGAAGTGGGCGCCGGTGTCATTATCATCGACTCGGAGTGAGGATGCAGGATGCGGTAGTCCAAACCTCAGGAAACATAAAGTAAACTCCCATGTTAAAAAGGGATTGAATCCCATGAACGAATCAGGGTTCGCCGCACGCTTCGCAGTCGCGAACTCATGCATTTGCTGATCACTACTTCAATCAACCCATATCCTATCTGTTACTATAATCTCCCATGAAATATATCACTTCAGCTGCGGGTGCAAAGTTGCAGAAATGCGTTTCAACAGGTAGAGTCATCTTCAATTGCATTGACAGCATCACGAAACACATCCAGGATGGGTACCTCCCAGAGCTCCTTCCCTATCACGGAATCCCACCTCTCATCGTCCACAGGTGCCAACGGAGTGTCACCATCACACATCCCAAGCCCCTCCATGACCTTGATGATGCTGTTTGCGTTATAGTCCTCGCTGATGTCTCCCCGAAAAATGTTAACCAGGAGACACCATCGAAAATGCTCCCGCAAAAATCGGTCGCCTGGTCCGGCACTGGCAGAATTTTGTGACTTGGGTACGTGTGAGGGTAACGTTACGGAGCCTGTATTGCGGAACACAACGACACGAAAATCATCCTAGGGTAGACATGTCAAATTCATGGATGAGCGTGAAGGGGATCAAGCGAAGCAAAGACTATGGCGTACATTGATGTCTATTCCAAAGGCTTTGGCATGAAAGAGACTCGACAGGTCGCTGCACATCATGCAAGCATTAGAGGCGGTAAGGAAAGGTTCATAATCACATGTTTCAGGGTCAAGCCATGGGTCCAGCTGCGTTGATAGTCAAAACGTGCAATAGAACTGAAATGGACAAGAGTAACCAAGTATGCCCAGGTAGGAGGAAATATCCAAGATAGATCTAGTTCTGCATCTGGGGCCGCGCCTGTAATAAAGCACACATTGTCGTGCAGACGAACGGATTGCTCCACTGACGGTGGGAACGTATACTGGGCAGCTTTTAGGGATACGAGGTGATAGCACATCAGCGGTGTGCACATACTAAATCAAGTCTAGTGATGGTGTCTGGACGTTGTTGTGATTAGCGCAGTGTCTAGAGATGAAGAAGCTCAGTGAATGGGAAATTCACTGAGCATCTATTGTTACTATACCTAGAGACGAAGGAGCTACAGATATAGTGTAAGCTACCGTACGTCTCAGTATACACGAATGGCATGTACCTCAGTGAATGGGAAATTCACTGAGGTACTACTAACTGAACTGCGAGTAATATACTGCCACGGTCGAGTATGACCGTGGCTCCCTAACTATGCGTCCGCGTATCGGACACGTCCCTGCGTTCTCCGCTTACCACCGCTCGTCCTCCAATCTCAACACTCCCCCTTAAGCAGAACGCAGCCCAACTAGCTGGTTCATGTGGAGGACCTTGTGCCGAGGGAGCCCCTTTGTGAACATGTCCGCCGCCATGTCTGCGGTGGGTACGTAGTCAATGTGCAGTAGGTTCTCCTGGACCGAGTGACGTATGAAATGATACCGGATGTCAATATGCTTTGTACGGGGGTGATACTCGTCGTTTTTCGTGATTGAAATGGCGGAGATGTTGTCGAGATGTATGGTGATAGGTTTTCTCAAGGGGCGCGCAATCTCAGCAAGAAACATCCTTATCCATAGTGCCTCCTTTGCCGCGTGAGTCGCCGCAATGTACTCGGCCTCAGTAGTCGATAGCGTGACGATCGCCTGCTTCTTCGAGCTCCAGGAGACCGCGCCGCCTCCCATCGTGAAGACGTATCTGGAGATGGAGTGACGGTGTTCTTGTGTAGGGGAACGGCTGTTCAACCAGCCCTAGTCTTTTCCTTTTTGTCTTGACAATATGTAAAAACACATTTGAAGAATTAACAGTATCTGTGTGCTGTTAATGTAACTGGGGAAAGGCTTTTCAAACATTCCTCTAGTTATCTTATATTTTTCCTTATTTTTCCAAAGTCTCCATGGCTCAAACTACCATTTTTCTGTCATTACAGAGTTGTGGATCCTCTAGCACCCACAACTCTGTTCTGGGCGCTCTATTTTCAAACTCCGCCGGGCACCTCGGCGGTGGCCGCATTTTCGGACTTATGGTCACCCAAGCACCCACAAGTCCGGCAGGATGGCTCTCTCAGTATTTCCAGCTGAGTCCCAAACAGTTGCTATATGCAGCCATAGCAACTGTGCAGCCTGTTTGGCTTCACCAAACAATGGGGATCATGGTCAGTCATGACAACTAGGCTGTACCAGGCTATGCTCAGCTGTGCTAAGCAGTGCTCTTAGTAATTATGGCTACAGAGCCCTAATTGGCTCAGAACTGCTTACTCAGCTTCTGAGTGCCAAATACATGGTTATCTGGAGATACAGCCTCAATGGCTCAACCAATCCAGGCACACCTTGGTGAGTCAGGAGTACATGACTCAGCCAAGCTGTGCTATGGCACATGACCCCTTTCAGTGAGTCATTCCTGACAAATCAAGCGCTGATTGGTAGGAAGCATGGTAGAGTCCCCTGGAAACAGCCAGTTTCTTCCAACCCTTTCTTCCATCTTCCACCCTTCCCCCATTCCATTAATAGATAGAAGGCTCTACCTGCTTACTAAGCTCTTGTACATTACAATATAAAAGGAGGCCCTTTGCCTGCCCTTTGAGCAATCAATCTACCCATCTTCTATCCTACACAGCTTGTGTGACTTGCACATCTTATCTAAGTTCCTAACCCGAACTAGAATACTACTCTTGCTTAGAGTAACTATTCTTAGTTAAGTAGTTGCTTTACTGCTTAGCCACTTAGCCTAACATGCTGGGTGAAACTCTACAGAGTGAGGTTGGCAATCGATTTTCTTGTCAATTAGCACTCCAATACCCAAGACGAGCTGTTCAGTTGATTTTCCTGTTCAGTGACTTTCACAAGTCAAGTCAAGTTGTGCGCGAAAGCCACTTCACATTACTCTCTCGTTATTGCAGTGCATTGACGTTGGTCGACCCAATCCACTTACAAACTCTCCTGTGGAGCCTATTCCCTCTTTATTAAAAGGAATACTCTTGGACCCTGATAGTGTCCTTGAACCTACACACTCTTTTAGTTTATTGTTCAGTGCAGCTAAAAAACGCATTGCCTTCTAGCTGTAATAACTTGGACTAGTTATTACACGGATTGCAACCAAGGTACAAATATTAAATTATTTCCGGAGTTGTGCTGCTGCATTGAACCGGTATTCTACTAGTCGTGTAAACGACACGTTCTGATAGACTGAGGCGTTATGCAATAACACCAAAGTCTTGAAGGGTTCCAAAACATCTTGTGATGCCCAATCCACATCCGAGAACGCCTCGAGTCCTTTCCCTGTTCCCCCAATGATGAGACTCACATCTTTCGTCCCTTTGAGATAACGGAAAACTCTTTTGACCGCCTCCCAGTGCGGTCTTCCGGGATTTTGCATGAACTGCGAGAGGAACGATACAGCGAAGGAAATGTCCGGGCGGGTGCCCAGCGCTGCGTACATGAGGGAGCCAATGGCTTGTACGCCGTGCATATCTTCGAATTGGCGTGGCGTGGACGGACATTGTGACAGAGAGAGCTTGTGGTGAGGGTCGAGTGGGGTTCCGAGTGGGTTAGCGTCCTGCAAATGGAATCTCTCGAGGATTTTCTGTATGTAGGCATGCTGCGATAGGGAGATCATGCGCAACTTGCGATCTCTCTTCACTTCGATTCCCAATAGCCAATGCAAGTCCCCCAGATCCTTGATCTTGAGTACGGTGCGCAGCTTGTCCTTAAACCTGCTTATCGCACCTCTGGAATTCCCAGCCATGGTAAGATCATCGACGTCTACAGCGACGATGAGGGCGTCCTGCCCGATATACCTGTAAAAGACCGCGTGCTCGACCTCACATCGTGTGAACCCAAAACTGAACATAATCCTGCAGAACATGTTATACCATTCTCTGCCTGACTGCTTCAGGCCGTAAATGGTGCGGTTGAGGCGGCAGACATGGCGCTCCTTCCCAGGGGTCTCATACCCCTTTGCCTGACGCATGTAGACGACCTCGGTGATTGGGGCGTTGAGGTACGCGCCGCCTATATCCGTCTGCTCGAGCTCCCAATCGTTCCTGACGGCAATAGCGGCGATGATGCGGATGGCGGAGAGTTTGGCGGTAGGGGAGAATGTCTCGTTGTAGTCTATCCCTTCAGCTTGTGAAAAGCCTTGCGCGACGAGCCTTGTCTTGCGGTTCACAATTTTGCCATTGGCGTCGTGTTTGTAGTGGAATACAAGTTTGCTGCCCACTATGTTCACACCACCTGGGGGTTCCACTAGGTCCCAGGGTCTCAATTCGGCGTGCTGGTTCAGTTCACGCCTTATGGAGGTGTCCCAGGCCGGCCAGTCTTCGTGTGAACGCGCATCGTCCAGGCTAACCGGGTCTGTTCCCATGCTCTGAATAGACGCCGCCATCGAAAACTCTAGGGGGCGACGCGTCATCCCCTCATCCTCCACGCAGACCTCCTCCAGTTCCTCCAGGACTGCCAAGGCCACATTCCCAGTGGGTATTGGCAGCCCCTTAGGGTACATGGGGCCACTTGCGCGACCGGTGCTGCTGCCTGCACCGTCGGCGATGTCCCTTATGTAGGCAGAGGGCTTGCGCGCCCTGTGTCCCCTGCCCTGTGGCTGCTCCTCTGGGGGGTCCGGCGCTTCAAATCCTTCAAGAGGATCGATTCACGGTCCAGGAGGGTCGACGCGCGGTGCGGCTGGGGGCAGGAGTGTGCACGGCGCGGGCAGGTGGTCGTGAGTGGCGCCTTGACTGTTCTGGGTGGCTAGCTCTCAGTCTGCGCATTGCTCAGGACGACCAGGATGGACTCGTCGAACGCAACGTTGCGCTTGACGGTCACTCGACGCTTGCCAGGCCAGTACACTCTGTGCCCCTTGCTTTCGTCGCTGTATCCGACCCACCTGCCTTCGTCCGCCTTGGCTTCTAGCTTGCCGCGGTCTTCTCTGAGGGTAAAGACCTTCACGCCCCATTCCGGTAAGTCTGCAAGATCCGGCTTTACGCGGTGCATGATCTTATACGGCGTTTTTCCATCCAGTGCACGCATGGATGTCCGGTTTTTCAACCAGACTGCGTGTTGCACCGACTCTGTCCAGAGAAATTTGGGCAAACCGACTGCCAGGTGCATTGCACGTGCGTGTTCCAGCAGCGTGCGGTTGAGTCTTTCTGACACACCGTTCTCTTCAGGCGTGTCGTGTACGGTCAGGCTTCGACCCGTTCCCTTGGATTTAAGGTGAGCGCTGAACTCCTCGGAGAGATATTCACCGCCGCGATCCGTTTGTAGGTGCTTCAGCTTCGCGCTGTGCTGGGTCTCTACCCACGCCTCGTATTGCCGGTAGCAGTGGAGGGTGTCGCTCTTCCTCGCCATGGGTACCAGGTACATCCACCTGCTGTGATCATCGGTGAAACTAACGAAGTATTCTTTACCGTCGTAGCTTTGGGGGGTCGCCAGCCCCCACACGTCCGAGTGGACCTTTTTGCTGAATTTCACGGCCCGCGGTCCCTCTCGCGTCTATGGGACCGGCTTTCTGGTAGGTTTGGCTTGCGCACAGGCTGTGCAAAAACCAGGCTGACTGGCTGCATCTAGCTCCAGTCCCGTTATAATGCTGCCCTGAACGAGTTTTCGAGCAACCTGCGGGGATATGTGTCCCATCCGCCGGTGCAGCTCGTCCAGGGTGAGTACTTTTTGCGCTGCACTCGTCGCCGCTGCTGTGGACTCGTGTTCCACCTTGTACAGCCCATTCAAGAGCGGGACCTGCCCAAGCAGCGTCCCTCGCTTATCCCGAATCAAGCATTTTTTGTCCTTTAATAGGACCGAGTACCCTGCGGCGTCGCAGCGCGTCAGCGAGATCAGCGTGAATGCTAGATCAGGGCAATACAGCACGTCCTTTAAGGTAACGTGCATCGTCGTCTTCCCGTTCAGGATTCCGACCCTCATGCTGCCTATGCCGACAGCTTTGAACACAGTCTTGTCTGCAGCATTGATTGCGCGTGGCGCAATCTCCTTGAAGGTGAGGAAGCGGTGTTTGCTCGGTGACATGTGACCTGACGTGCCCGAGTCATAGACATCGACTTCCCGTCCCGTCAATGCACTCGTTCCCAGCACGAGCGTGGTCCCAGTGAACGTTGTGGTGAATGCAAAGTCCTCACTTTCCGCTGCCACGTTCACTGATCTGCCTCCCTTCTTGTCATCCTCTTTCTTGTCCTTCTTTTTCGCTTTAGAACGACAGTCTGCCTTCAGGTGTCCCTTCTTGCTGCATTTCCAGCACTCCACGTCGGTTTTCGTGCTGGAGGAGCCACTGCGTGCCTGGGGTTTCCCGCGGCCTTTGGATGCTGCAAGTGCATTCTCACTGGCTTTCAGTTGGCGTTCTTCGATTGCTAACCATTCGAACTCGTCAATCAGGGTTCCGACGACCTGATCGGGCTCCAACTTGGCCTTCGCATGCGCGGCGGACATCGCGATCACATTTATCAGCGGGCGGTACGAATTAGGGAGCAAGCCGAGGATAACGGTGACTAGGTCATCGTCGGTAAGTGCGGCGTTCATCCCTGCCAGTTGTTCCTGCATCCTCATGAATGCCTCCAAGTGCGTATGGACATTCGACTCGTCCTCGCACTTCATTTCGTACATCCGGCGCCGCATATCCACCTTAACGGTGGGTGCCTTGGTTTCGTGCTTCGCACACACGGCATCCCACACCTCCTTGGCTGTAGGGAGGATTTGGATCTCGATGAGGAGGCTGTCGGGGACCGTGGTAAATACCTGGGCCATGATCGTGGCCTCCTGCTGATTGTAGTCGTCCCAGCGCTTTTCCAATGTGTCCAGGTCCTCCTCCTCCTTCTCCGTTAGCGTGTGACCGCTAGGGTAGGTGGGGATCGCAGGGGGGATCCTGGCGGTCCCGTCCAGGTGACGTTTGGCACCACGGGTCGCCGACAGGGTTGCTAACGTCTGACTTTTCCAGGTGACCCAGTTCGTGCCGTCCCTGGCCAGCTTCGGGACAACGAACGACTTAGAGGTTGCGGTAGACATCGTGGGCTCTGCAGGGCCCATAACCTGTTGTGATTAGCGCAGTGTCTAGAGACGAAGGAGCTCAGTGAATGTGAAATTCACTGAGCATCTATTGTTACTATTTACTATACCTAGAGACGAAGGAGCTACAGACATAGTGTAAGCTACCGTACGTCTCAGTATACATGAATGGCACGTACCTCAGTGAATGGGAAATTCACTGAGGTACTGCTAACTGAACTGCGAGTAATATACTGCCACGGTCGAGTATGACCGTGGCTCACTAACTACGCGTCCGCACATCGGACGCGTCCCTGCGTTCTCCGCTTACCACCGCTCGTCCTCCAATCTCAACAGACGTATCTCGTGATGCTGTAGGTATCGCTCAAAAGACGCTTCGGGGTCCTGTACTACTGGTTCAGTCTGCCCGAACAAATCACGCCGGTAGTCCTCCACCGCTGCAAAGGGTTATAAGAAATAACAGCTATAACAGACGATAGCTAACGGACGAAACAAGCCATGTTAGTAATCAGGACGATGACACGGCCGAGGCAGAGCCTGCACGCACTTAGCTGGAAGTTCGAGATCGCTCTCGACTCCGGGATGCTGGTGCACCAGCATGGCATTGGCACAGCATCAGCTTGAAGGATTAGTAATATAGGAACATCATATTCAGTATATAAGGACAGACGATCTTGTATAGATCGTAGAACAATCAGTTTATTATATCTCCTTCGTTCCACAGGTTATGGGCCCCGCGCATAACTAAACTACTACAAATCTAGCTTACTCCAACTACAATCTATACTCCACCAACTCAATACCGATCAACGATGTTGAGTAGCAATAACACGTACAAGATCGATCCCTTGAACGGGGATAATTATGCGGCGTGGTGCCGGCGGCTCGAGTGGATACTCGATGACTTAGATCTGTGGGATGTGGCTATCGGCAGGGAGACGGAACCGAGACCAGCAGATGCCGACAACGTCACTGCGACCGAGCAACAGGAAATCGACGATTGGAGAAGGAAGGACAAGAAAGCTAGAAAAGAGATTTGCCTCAGAGTCGCCGATGAACAGCTAGTTTACATCAATCAGACAATGTCTGCATTTGCTGTATGGACTAGTTTACAAGCGATATTCGAATCTAAGGGAGCAGTGGGGATCGTAAATCTCCGAAGAGATTTCTTCCGGACGCTTGCCGAGGACGGCGCGAACATGGAGGAGCACGTATGCAAGCTCCACGGCATTCAACAGGAACTCAATGCACGAGGACATTACATCAGTGACACTGAGTTCTCGAACACGTTGCTGACATCATTACCAGATTCTTTGTCGGTGTTTAGTACGGCAGTAAACGCCAGTGGAGCCGGAACGACGGCTGATATATTAATAGCTCGAGTCCTCGATGAGGATCGAGCATGGAAAGCTGGATTGGCACGACAGACGGCGCTTAAGGCGCAACAACGTCACAGGCCCAGGAAAGATGACTCAGGAGCAACAAAGGGAAAGTGCCGAAATTGTGGCAAGAAGGGTCATTACGTGAAGGACTGCTGGGCGAAAGGTGGCGGCAAGGAAGGCCAAGCACCAAAGTGGTTCAAACCAGGGAACAAAGAGACAGTTAAACAAGCAGAAGAAAAGGACTTCGCATTTGTATCTAAGGAGGTAGCATACAGTGCTATATCTGCATCCGACTGGTTAGCCGATTCAGCGGCAACAACACACATAGCTCGAAGCCGAAATGATTTCGCTAGCTATGCCGAGGACCCATCAGAGATTGAAGGAATTTCACCTGATGCGGTACTACATACACAAGGCCGAGGCACTATATACATGGAATTCAAGGTCAGCACCAAGATGAACACGATCGAACTACGTGACGTCAAGCATGCACCGGATGTGCCGAACAACCTTATCAGTGTAGGGCGTCTAACTGATAAGGGCAACACGGCCACATTTACAGGCACCGGCGTCGAATTCAAAACATGCGCCGGAGTTATTTTTGCACAGGGACAGAAGCGCGGAAGGCTATTCTGTATGAATGTAGAGGACAGGAATTATAGGCAGTAGGAATGGACTTCTTGTTCAAAAGAATAGACTAGAAATTAATTCACTCTCTCAGTGAATTTAGTTGTCACTGTAAATATATTATACACTACCTAGAAATTAATTCACTACAGAGGATTTCTAGGTCAATAAATCGAAAGAATGCTAGACTAATTTACTTGCCTCTCTCAGTGAATTTAGTTGTCACTGAGAGAGGGGGAAACTGTTTCACTGCGCATGTACTACTACCCGGCCCTTTAGCGCCCAAGAGCTCGCGCGTCGAAGTCATTTCAGACTCCGCTGGGTGCAGCCGCTTGTGAAAGTAGGAATAACAAAATGAAATAGAGAGACAGGGAGTGAGTGGAAAATTTCGAAAATAACCAGAGAAATGGATGCATAATACAAGAACAAAATGAGAAGAAATTGAGAAAGCACACAACAAATTGGATATATTATGCTTGATTTTGGTGCAGGAGCATAAATGCACCCAACAATGAAGGCATGGGTCACCCGATCAGTCGAGGCACGAGACTTTGCCGCAGCGGCAAAGGGACGGTCATGGGACAAATGGCACAGGATACTCGGGCACGTCAACATAAACTCTATTAAAATGTTGAAATCTAATGACCTAGTTACTGGACTCGAGATTGATGGGTCAAAAGAGCCGAGTCAGTGCAAGGCATGGATACAAGGCAAACGGCATGTGGAGCCGTTTGTTACGTATCGAGATTTCCACTAAGTCGGAACTGGAAAGGACAGCGGCTTCAACTTATAGGTTGCGCCCCCAATGAACTATCGTCCTAGGTATTTCAGAATTGAGTCGGGAGGCGGAAAGTACTGAACCAAAGGTTTGGTTGGAACTTGAGTCGGAACTGAGGCGGAAGGCGGAAGGCGGAGAGACTGAGATCTTGCTAGACTCGCTGTGCTAAGAACAGGAGATGGAGTGAAGGAAATCAAGTATCGAAGGCGATTATCTGATTGCAGAATAAGAGACATACATGACAGGCTTTTATACAAAGAGCTGAGACAACAGGTAATGAGATGGTACTAAGCAAATTCCGGAGGAAGCGGAAGTCGAGAAGACAATGTGTGGGAACTAACTATTGGGAACAATGGGACTACAAGGGGGGTTCAGGGTAAGGTAGAACAATGGCAAAAAACAAGGGGTCGGGAAAACATATCTGACAACGAACTACAAGGGTGACCGGATATGTGGTCTTGATGAACGGTGAGGTGGGTCCGGTGGGTCCGAGTAATAGAGTTGAAAGAACAAGGGAAATGTACAAGGGGCGGAATGTCGGAAATAACGGAGGGGCGGAATGTGTTGCGGAAATATCGGAGGGGCGGAAGGTGTGGCGGAACTGAGGGTCGGAAGTCGGAAATGAACGGTTGTAACACCGTTCCCCAAAAGAGCCGAGGACACTGTAGAACAGGTCGGTGACCTAACAGTATCCAATGTATGGGGCCTGCCCAGACCGAGGGACCGTCGCATGAAAAATACTTTTATTCTTTCACGGACATCAAATCGAGGTACACTGTAATCTATTTTGGGAGCGCCAAAGATGAAGCGCTCAAGCACTTTGAGACGTACAAAGCATTCCTCGAGACCCAAACAGGTCAGAAACTGAAGAGGTTTCACTCAGATAATGGAGGGGAATATGTCAATAAAAATTTCAAGGAATTTTGTGCAAAATATGGCATTATCATGGAGACCACAGCTCCATACTCCCCAGCCCAGAATGGAATTGCCGAACGACTCAACCGGACCTTACTCGAGCACTCACGGGCAATGTGTAAATAACCCGTGTATCTACATGTACATTAGTTATTACATAATCCCAGTGGGCCCCTTAGGGACCCACTGTATAGTTTATGTGTGGGAACCGGCTAGTGGTCCCCATCGCATCTTACCCTTACACTGTCACTACGTAGCATCAGAATACCACACATTGGTCAAGTTCTGTCGTGCTCTTGTGACCTGAGGCTTAAGATAGATATCTTTACACCTTTTTGAACTATCCTGCGGTTGATCGCCACGCGACCAACCGATAGTGGATTCGAAGCAATCTTGAAAAAGATCACTACGTCGACGACTAACAATCATTGAGACCCTCCAGTAGACCTTCTACTGTCGGCTGCGAGCATGATGATCCCACGCAGTCGAAGACGGACACGAGCGACGAGCTCGAGGTCCACGCCCCAGGCGCAGCCCAGCGACATGACGGCTGACGCTATCCTGGACCAAGAGACCAGGACGATAGAAGACGGAGAGATCGTAGATCTCACCGCCCTCGTCCCCTCAGTAGAGGACGAGGAAAATCCCGACCACATCTCGTCGAGCGTGGCCGAAGAAGAGACGACGCCGGGCAACGAGCCGGCACCGCCCCCCCATCTCTCTCTGCCCAAAGACAAAGGAAAGGGCAGAGAAGTCTCGCCGTCGTCAGACGGTAGAGCAACAACGTCGGGACGGGCACAAAGCCACGACTCAAACCGATGCTCACGAAGTAGAGCGACGACGATCGTCCCTGAAGGAGGACGATGGCAAAAGAGACGAGCCCCAGACAATGGTCAGGACTTGGAATACTCAAGCTCTAGTCGCAAGAGCTCGAGGGCTCATGCCATCGACCACGAGACGGCAGAAGCCCTGAACAAACAGGTGCAGGCTGCGCTGCACCGAAGTACACTGACGCGCCACAAGCATGATCAGCTGGCATCGCAGCTTGACAACGCCGCCACCGCCCTAATGGCAATCGGCAAGGAAATCCACCAGGCGGAGGAGGTCAGGCTGCAAGACGCAGCCATGCTGGAGGACGTCCAGAAAGCCCTCCGCCCACGCGGGGAACGCGACGCAACTCGCCCGAGCTCGCGACAGTCTGCAGCCAACGAACGCAGTCGCAACGTGGAGGACCTGTGGTGAAAGGAGTGGGACAAGCAGCGAATGCCGCCGCCAACCGTCCCGGTCGAACAGGACGTAAGGTTCAGGAATGAGCCTCAGGAACAACCAGCTGCCCCAACAGACAGCCGTAAAACGATCCAACAGATCGTTAGGGATCAGGTCGCCTCAGAGCCTGACTCTGAAACGATGACCGAGAGCTTAGAGCTCGAAGTCGCACACTGGCAGCGTAAAGAAGCCGCAGCCGCGCGCCGCCACACACGGGCACTCGAGCTACTAGCGAAGAACGCTGAAGAAACGGTGGCCCACAGCCACACCGCTCAGCTACCCGATGAGCAGCTCACGCAAGCCGTACAAGATGCACGGCAAGCGCGCGCAGCCTACAACAGCAGGCTACGGATCCGCAACGCGGGACTGACCGGGGACACCAGGCACAAAACACCCCCGGAACCGAGAGCACAAAATGCTCCCGATCCCGAGCCCGACCCAGGCCCAGGGCCCATCAGGGCATATAACAGCCTGCCCCGCGCGGCATCACAGCCGCGCGAGCGATCCATGGCCCCAACGGAAGGCCAGGGAATCCCTGACCAGGCTGACATCGTACCAATGGTGCCGTACGATGGGATCACACGGATGATCCGCCTGGCGTTGGCAGACACCGCGGACACAGACCCAGAGAAGTCTGTGCTAGCGAAGGCCGGCGTAAAATTGGCCCACCTCGAGCCATATGCAGGGGGATCTGACCTTGAAGAGTTTGAAGTCTTCGTGGCAGCCATCCTACAATGGCTGAAAATGAATTGCCTCCTAGGGCCAACCAGCATTGACATGCAGGTCGGCTATGTGGGCACTCGCCTCACTGGCGAAGCCCAGGAGTGGTTCCTTTGAAACGTTGAACACTTCGATCGCCAGGTCCGCAGCTGGACGCTGGAATCAGTGATGCAAGGCCTTCAAAAGAGGTTCCTGCACACACTGACATACCATCACGCATCGAATAAATTCAACGCGGTCATGCAAGGCATGAAAACCGTTCAGGAGATGCTGAACGAGCTCACGAAATACGCGGCACATATGATACAGCCGCCAGACGAATACACGTTCCGGAGACGGTTAGTATCGGTGCTATGCGAAATGCTGCGCAACGAAGTCCTCAAAAAGGGCTATAATGCCGAGAGCAGCTCAATAGAGCAACTCTTCGAGACGGCCCGAATGATTGAGGAGGCATCCCGATACAACATGGGGATGCGCCGCGCAGAAAGTGCAGCAGCAACGGCAAGCGCTGCCCGGCTCACAGGGAACAAGCCATTGACACAAACGGGCCTGACCAGGCCCAGCCTGTTCACAAAAAGCGGAACAGGTCAACGGCTACCGCCCTCACGCCCAGCACAAGCTGGACGCCCGCCTGAAGCTAAACAGCCTCAAGCATCAGGATCGTCCCCGCGACCTGCCCCACCGACGAAAACGTCGGGCCGGCCCAATGACAGGCCCAGCGGCAGCCAAAGCAACACCACATGCTTTGAATGTGGCCAACCTGGCCACACGAAGGCAGAATGCCCCCGACTTAGGTCCGGTATAAGGACAGCGGCCGTGAGGCACAACGGTGAAGCCGAGGATCCGGAGACGGATCCCGATCAAAACTCTCGTCAACAGATTGATGAAGAGGGGAAGGGCGATCCCCAACCCAACGACACTCCGGATAACGGAGACACGCCCACTGAAGAATGGGACCCTGAGCCGTCCCAATACTATGAATGGGACGAGGAGGTGGAGGACACCACCTACAGGTCCAGCGCGATCAGATTCGCGCTGGAAGACGAAACCGCCACGAAAGTCATGGCGGCATGCACATCGGTTACGCCAGACAAGGCGGCCGAGCCGGTGTATCACCACCGAAGCAAACACAGAACGCGGCCAACGCGTCCGCGTAGTGAGAACTGTACCCTATCGGGGTACTGGGAAATAAACGGCATAAAAGCCCACTGCCTGCTAGATAGCGGCAGCGAAGGGGTACTGCTGTCCCCGGAATTCACGCGAGCTACAGGGATGAAGACATTCTCCCTGGAGCAACCAATCGCGCTGCAGCTAGCCTGCATAGGCAGCCGTTCCACGATCAACTATGGAACGAACACGACCATCAAGTTTGGTCGCGGGACATACGACGAATACTTCGACGTAGCAAACGTTGAATATTACAACGCGATCTTAGGGACACCATTCCTAAGGAGATTCGGCATAACCCTGGACTTCTCGAGCCCAGGGACGATCCACAAGGGGAATGAAGTGATCCCCACGGGCAAGGTCTCATTCGACGACGACGAATCGAAGAACGAGGACAAAGGGCCACAGGTGAGCAGGATCACCCAAGCGCCGACGCTGAACCTGGCTCATTGAAGCCAGGAGGACGAGTCGCGGGACGACTCGTCCTCGAACTCACCCTACAGTCATAGGGAGAGACGCTCTCACCTAACGGTGAAAGCAATGGGAAAGCGGAAAGCGGGCCCGTGCGCCACGGGACCTAATAGATGCCAACAGCGCCTAATGGCTTCTAAGCCAACTGTTGGGTGCATTTATGCTCCTGCACCAAAATCAAGCATAATATATCCAATTTGTTGTGTGCTTTCTCAATTTCTTCTCATTTTGTTCTTGTATTATGCATCCATTTCTCTGGTTATTTTCGAAATTTTCCACTCACTCCCTGTCTCTCTATTTCATTTTGTTATTCCTACTTTCACAAGCGGCTGCACCCAGCGGAGTCTGAAATGACTTCGACGCGCGAGCTCTTGGGCGCTAAAGGGCCGGGTAGTAGTACATGTGCAGTGAAACAGTTTCCCCCTCTCTCAGTGACAACTAAATTCACTGAGAGAGGCAAGTAAATTAGTCTAGCATTCTTTCGATTTATTGACCTAGAAATCCTCTGTAGTGAATTAATTTCTAGGTAGTGTATAATATATTTACAGTGACAACTAAATTCACTGAGAGAGTGAATTAATTTCTAGTCTATTCTTTTGAACAAGAAGTCCATTCCTACTGCCTATAATTCCTGTCCTCTACAGGGTTATGGGCCCCGGAGACACTTCTGAGAAGCTATTGTAGAGGACAGGAATTATAGGCAGTAGGAATGGACTTCTTGCTCAAAAGAATAGACTAGAAATTAATTCACTCTCTCAGTGAATTTAGTTGTCACTATATAAATATATTATACACTACCTAGAAATTAATTCACTACAGAGGATTTCTAGGTCAATAAATCGAAAGAATGCTAGACTAATTTACTTGCCTCTCTCAGTGAATTTAGTTGTCACTGAGAGAGGGGGAAATTGTTTCACTGCGCATGTACTACTACCCGGCCCTTTAGCGCCCAAGAGCTCGCGCGTCGAAGTCATTTCAGACTCCGCTGGGTGCAGCCGCTTGTGAAAGTAGGAATAACAAAATGAAATAGAGAGACAGGGAGTGAGTGGAAAATTTCGAAAATAACCAAAGAAATGGATGCATAATACAAGAACAAAATGAGAAGAAATTGAGAAACTGTCAGGGGACACCCTGTTTTCCATTTCCAGTTCCGACACCACACCCAGTTCCGACTCCATTTCCGACTCCGCTTCCGGTTCCGATTCCATCTCCGCATCCGCTTTCGGGAACGATTCCGCTTCCGGGGGAACTTCCACCAGTTCCGTTCGCCTTGCCAGTTCCACTCCAATTTCCGACTTCCGCCCCGGAACAGTGTCGGAATTCAAGCGACTCGCATAATAGGTGGCATCCAGGGTCGATCAAGGGTCAGGGGGATGCAGGGCTGATGGCGGGTGCCAAGTGTTGTCCCTGGCTGCGCAGCGTAGTATAATACGGGCTCGCTGACATTGGGGGTCCTTAGACTTTTCTCTTTGGATTTCCCCTTGTCAGGTGAGAACCCCCTCTCTTGTATGCTCTGTTCATTTATACATACTTTGGATTTCCCCTTGTCAGTTGTGTGGTAGTGTGATCTCCACGACTAGCCAGGGTTGCCCTTACAGCAGAAAAGTCTCTCCCCTAGAGGACCGGCGGTCGTACTGCGCGTTGCATTCGCCATAGGTGCGTTCGGAATCGGAGACAGCGACTCGGAGATCGCAACCTCTTCCGCACATACAGCGTACGACAGCCCCTCTTCTTACGTCGAGCTCCCAACCCCGGAAATCCCGTCCCATATTTCTCCTTCCAACATGGATCCGGACGATCGTCTTCGGAATATGGAGGAGGAATTGACGCGGAACCGGATGAAGACCGACGCGATTGAAACAGCCTTACAAGCGATTTTGGCTAAGTTAGATATTCCACAAGGTGGTGGAAATGAAATGCTGGATGATCCGGATTTCGGAAAAGCGGAACTAGCGGAAAAGAGGATGTCCGCGAAGTTAGCAAAGGTCAAACCCGCAACTCCGGCGGACTTTGACGGAGATCGGGAGAAGGGACGCGCATTCTTCAACACATGCAGCATCTACTTCGCAATTGTCGGAGACCTCTTTCCGAACGACCAGGCTCGGATTCACTGGACATTGTCCTTTTTCAAATCGGACCGCGCAGCCCGTTTTGCGAACAAGGTGATCCGACATGAAGCAAAGGGCAAGGGGAACTACTTCCGGGACTGGGACGCGTTCGAGAAAACATTTTCCGACCAGTTCTGCCCGAAAAACGAGCAGCTCACAGCCCTTACAAAGCTCGAGGGGACAAGCTGGTACCAGGCCAAAGATCCGGTCGATGACTACATCGATCGCTTCCAGGAGCTCATCGACCTTGCGGAATATGACGACGACAAGACGATCGTCATCAAATTCCGACGAGGACTTGATCCGACGCTCCAGAACCAAGTTGCGCTGCTTGGGGATGGAGCTCCGGATTTTGATGACCCGGAAGGGTGGTACCAAGCCGCGCAGAAGGTTTCTCGGAACAGGGAGGCAAATGAGGCCTTCGTGGAGACGAGTCGGAACACGACACGCAGTTCCGCTCGTCCTACTCCACCTGTGCCAAAACCCGGAAGCGCATTCATTCCCACACGGAAATTATTTCCGATGCTTGCTCCGCCTGCTCCTATTAGGAACCATAGCCCTCCTCCCTCGAAGAGTGGCCCTGCCCCGATGGATGTTGACCACATGCGCGCAAAAGGCCCCGGAACTATCACCTGCTTCCGCTGTCGACAACCAGGGCACTATGCTCGCGAGTGCCCCCAAGCCTTTGATATCCGGCTTATGACCACAGAGGAGAAACTCGAGATCCTTCCAGAGTTCCTCGCACTTGCGGACATAAGCAGAGTGCCAACTGCGGAAGACATTTCCGAAAATGCGGAACATGGTCCACCTGAAGCGGAAGATGCTTCGGATTTTGTGACACGCAGCGGGTGAGATGTGTGCCCCTGCTGCCTGTACATAACCGGTTTGCCTGTCTTGAAGTAGAGAATGAAAAGCCCCCACTCCCCTCACTTCGTACAGACCCACCGGATAAAGTCACACAAAAACCAAATCTGACACCCCGTCCATCCCGCATCCGCCCTTGGGAGAGACGCCTTCCGAAGCGCTATGTTGTTGCTGCCACCCCTGGCCCCAAGTCACTAGTCATTAAGGTGGAGATCCAGACGACAGATACAGCGGAAGTCAAATCCGGACCCGCCCTTGTCGATTGCGGGGCCACTGGTCAGTTTATGGACCGGGACTATGTGGAACGGAACCGACTGACCACGCGGAAGTTGCAACGTGCAATCCCGGTGTTCAATGTGGATGGAAGCCCCAATGAGGCAGGGTCCATCACGGAGATAGTAGACACAATTCTCCGCTACGATGGACACTCAGAACGCACTTCCTTTGCAGTCACCAGCCTGGGGAAGCAGGACATCATCCTCGGGTTTACCTGGCTTCAGGAGCACAACCCGGAGATCAATTGGCAGACTCGGAAGGTGCTGATGAGTCGATGTCCAGCCAAGTGTCACATGTGCAGGTCGGAAGTGCGGAAGGAGCGCCAGGAGCAGCGGAAGACCGAACGGCTCATACAGACATGTCGTTCTGGCCCCCATCCACTGCTTGCAGAAGAAGACTCGGAAGGGGAATTTGAACCGGATCCCACTTCCGATTCCGATTCCGACGTCATCCGACTTGGCCCGGAAGACATTCTGGCGGAGGGGGAGCGCTTGCTGTACGTGAACCTTCCGCCGGAAGCGGAACACATCCGCGCCACCGGAAATATTTCGCAACGCCTTGCTGAAGCCTCCAAGAGGCATGATAGAGTGGAGGCAGAAATTCCGGAGTACCTGCGGGAGTTTGAGGACGTCTTTTCCAAGGAGTCGTTTGATGCTCTGCCTCCACGGAAGCTGTGGGACCACGCCATCGAGTTGGAGCCTGGGTCAAAGCCCACCAACTGCAAGGTCTACCCGCTGTCACCCAAGGAGCAGGTAGAGCTCGATGCATTCCTTGCGGAAAACCTCCGTACAGGGAGGATCCGCCCCTCCAAGTCACCCATGGCATCTCCGGTGTTCTTCATCAAGAAGAAGGATGGCTCGCTCAGACTTGTGCAGGACTACCGGGCCTTGAATGCGATCACGATCAAGAACCGGTACCCCATTCCACTCATTTCCGAACTGATCACACAACTCCGCGGGGCGAGGTACTTCACTAAGCTGGATGTCCATTGGGGCTTCAACAATGTCCGGATCCGAGAGGGAGACGAGTGGAAGGCCGCATTCCGCACCAATCGAGGACTCTTTGAGCCACAGGTCATGTTCTTTGGCCTCACCAACAGTCCCGCCACATTCCAGATGATGATGAATGACATTTTCCGTGACATGATAGCAGAAGGGGTTGTCTGCGTCTACCTCGATGACATCCTCATTTTCACGAAAACAATGTCCGAACATCGGGAAGTCGTGCGGAGAGTGCTGGAACGGCTCCGGGAGTACAACCTGTGTCTCAAGCCGGAAAAGTGCGAATTTGAGCGGACGCGGATAGAGTATCTTGGGGTGATTGTGTCGGAAGGGAAGGTGGAAATGGACCCAGTCAAAGTTTCCGGTGTATCGGATTGGCCCGTGCCGCGAAACAAGAAGGAGGTCCAGTCCTTCATTGGGTTTGTCAATTTCTACCGGCGGTTCATCAAGGACTTCTCCTGCCACGCCCGTGCCCTCTTCGACCTCACCAAGAAGGAGGTTGGATGGCGGTGGGGAGAGCCGGAACAGACTTCCTTTGACAAACTCAAGGAGCTGATCACTTCCGCTCCGGTCCTGATCTTTCCCGACGACTCTCGCCCTTATCGAGTCGAGGCGGATTCTTCCGACGCAGCTACCGGAGCGGTCTTGTCACAGCAGTCATCGGAAGAGGGTGGGGGGTGGCATCCGATTGCCTTCTTCTCTAAGAGCCTTAGTCCGGTCGAGCGGAACTATGAGATCCATGACAAGGAGATGCTGGCAATCATCCGAGCGCTGGAGGAGTGGCGACACTTCCTCGAGGGTGCTCTATGCCCTTTTGAGATCTGGACAGACCACAAGAACCTCGAGTATTTCCGCACGTCTAAGAAGCTGAACCGACGACAAGCACGGTGGTCCCTACACCTGTCCCGGTTTGACTTCATGCTCCACCACCGCCCCGGCCGCACCATGGGCAAGCCCGATGCCCTATCCCGCCGCGCGGATCACGGAAGCGGAAGTGGAGACAACGCGGATATGACACTGCTCCGCCCAAGTCTCTTTGCAATCCGTGCCCTAGAAGGAGTAACTGCAGTTGGGGCGGAAGCGGAAATGCTCCGGGATATCCGGAGGCAGTACCGGAATGGAGAGAAGGAGGGGTCGGTGGTGAAGGCAGTGGAGGAACTCCGGAAAGGGCACTCACGGTCTGTACGGGCAGCGGAATGGTCGGAACGTGATGGACTGCTCCACTTCAGAGGCAAGGTCTATGTTCCGGGTGGGGCGGACCTCCGCCGTCGCATCGTGTCCCAGCACCATGACACACGGGTCGCTGGGCATGCTGGCAGGTGGAAGACGCTGGAGTTAGTGGCTTGGAATTACTGGTGGCCTCAGATGTCCCGCTACATCGGACAGTACGTGAAGACGTGTGACCTTTGTCTCCGAACCAAAGCGCAACGACGTCCACCCGTCGGGGAACTCAAGTCGGCCCTTGCGAAGGCCAAGGATGACATGGCAAGGTACTACAACCGACGCCGGGTTCCTGCCCCAGAGTACCAAGTTGGAGACAAGGTGTACCTAGATGCAAGTGACATCCGCACCACACGCCCTTCGCAGAAGCTTGCCCACCGCTACCTTGGGCCCTTCACAGTGACGCGGAGGGTTGGACGGAATGCATACCGCCTCCGACTTCCGATGTCCATGTCCCGCCTCCACCCCGTCTTCAACGTGGTGAAGTTACTCCCTATGCTTGAGGACCCAATTCCACGTCGGAAGGCTCATCCGCCACCTCCGCCAGAAATTGTAGATGGGGAAGAGCACTACGTGGTGGAACGGATCCTGGACAGCCGGTTGGTACGAGGACGACTCCAATTCCTCGTGAAATGGGAAGGGTATGGGTACGAGGAGAATTCGTGGGTCCCGGAGCAAGATGTTTCCGCTCCTGACAAACTCCGGGAGTTCTATAGGACACATCCAGGTGCCCCTCGCCGAATCCGCTCGCTGGCATTTCAATCCCTTGTGTCCCGTGCTTCGAGGACGCAGCACGCTAGAGGGGGGGTGATGTCAGGGGACACCCTGTTTTCCATTTCCAGTTCCGACACCACACCCAGTTCCGACTCCATTTCCGACTCCGCTTCCGGTTCCGATTCCATCTCCGCATCCGCTTTCGGGAACGATTCCGCTTCCGGGGGAACTTCCACCAGTTCCGTTCGCCTTGCCAGTTCCACTCCAATTTCCGACTTCCGCCCCGGAACAGTGTCGGAATTCAAGCGACTCGCATAATAGGCGGCATCCAGGGTCGATCAAGGGTCAGGGGGATGCAGGGCTGATGGCGGGTGCCAAGTGTTGTCCCTGGCTGCGCAGCGTAGTATAATACGGGCTCGCTGACATTGGGGGTCCTTAGACTTTTCTCTTTGGATTTCCCCTTGTCAGGTGAGAACCCCCTCTCTTGTATGCTCTGTTCATTTATACATACTTTGGATTTCCCCTTGTCAGTTGTGTGGTAGTGTGATCTCCACGACTAGCCAGGGTTGCCCTTACAGAAACCACACAACAAATTGGATATATTATGCTTGATTTTGGTGCAGGAGCATCAATGCACCCAACAGCTATTGGGTGTTGAGAAGCTTGCTACTGATGGTAGTAATTGGCCATTGTGGCGAGCCACTCTCATCAGCTATTTCGAGTCCAAAAATCTACTCAAGCATGTAGAAGGGAGAGTCACTCGACCTCCTGATCCTCCAGTTATGCCCCCAGGCCATATTCTCACAGAAGCTGAGGAAACTCAGATGGATAAGGCTGAGGAGAAGCTGGAGAGATACCTTGCTAGAGAAGGACAAGCCAAGACCCAAATCATCGTCTCAGTGTCAGAGTCATTAGCCCTGATGCTACAGAAGCAGAAGACAGCAAAAGAGACTTGGGATGCATTGGTCAATGAAATGACCAAAAAGCCCAAGATGGTCCTCACCAGCCTGCAGAGACAACTCCGCAGTATGAGATGTCCTGAGGATGGAGACTTGAGAGATCATTTGGACAAGGCCCAAGACCTATATGCTCGTCTTAATGAGATGGGAGCCAGAGTTTCCGAAGAAGAATTTATGGACATCATTCTTGCGTCACTTCCACCATCCTATGAGGCAGTCATGAACGCCCTTACCACTTCGCTTGAAGAATGCGGGATGCCATTGGTCCCTGATAATATTATTAGGGTACTAAAGGCTCAGTATGACAGGAAGAAAACACTCCCGCAAGAAGAGCAGGTGTTTATTGGTTCATCTATTAAAAAGGACCAGAAGGGGCAGAAGGCGCATGTATGCACCAACTGCAAAAAGCCTGGACATTCCATCGAAAATTGCTGGGCTAAAGGAGGTGGTAAAGAAGGTCAAGGACCACGTCAGAAGAAAAAAGCCAAAGGCAAGAAGAAGAAGAAGGGTAAAGCAAAAGCGAATGTTGCCGAAGAAGAGTCCTCTTCTGAGGAAAGTGGTGATGGGCATCTTGCCTTCACCAATTTTGACGAGTGCTCTAATTTCAATTTGAGCACATCCTCAGGAGTTATAGTTATACTCGACACCGGAACGACATCGCATATGACTCCTCACAAAAATTTATTGAGGAACTACTGTCAATTCTCACAGCCGAGGACTATCCGAGCAGCCAACAAAGGCACTTTTGATGCCTTCGGTTCAGGACTGCTTGTATTATCCAACAAGGTTGGAGATAAAACAGTAGAAGTCACGTTGCAAGATACATTTTATGCTCCAAAAATTGCTGCTACCCTCGTCTCGATCGGTCGGTGCGATGATGCTGGCTACGACATTCGACTCGGTGGCCAGAAATGCACAATATCTAACGCTACTGGAAAGGTATTGATGCAAGCACCGAAGGTCAATGGTTTATATCGACTAGACCAGTCACCAAGTGCTCAAGCCCATATGTGTTTGTCTGCCATGGAAATTCATCAAAAAATGGGGCATATCTCACAGAAGTCCCTACAACATCTATTAAATCATGGCATGATATTGGGCATTGAACTGAGCTCCACAGGCGATAGAATTGTCTGTGATGCGTGTATTCAGGCTAAGATTGCACGCAAACCTCTTCCTCGAGAACCCAGAGACCGAACATCAAAATTCGGTGACAGAATTTATTCTGATGTCTGGGGACCTGCAAGACACCTCACAATCGATAAGAAGTCATATTATGTCTCCTTTATCGATGACTACTCAAGAGAATCGGTGATTTATCTCATGGCGAACAAATCAGAAGCATTCTCAAAGTACAAGCTCTATGAGGCTTTAATGCTTCGACAGAGAAATGTGCACATCAAGGCAGTTGTTTCTGATCGAGGGGGCGAGTATACGAGCTCTGAATTCGAACAGCATCTAGCCAAACAGGGCACGAAGCATCAGTTGACGGTACACGACACACCAGAGTCTAATGGTGTTGCCGAACGTCTGAACCGAACTCTCACTGAGAGAACTCGTGCCATGCTGTTAGAATCAAGCCTTCCTAAGATATTATGGGGCTATGCGATACAGCATGCCAATTATCTTAGGAATAGGACGCATACAAGAGCTCTACCGGATAAAACACCCTACGAGATGATTCACCATGAAAAACCGAATCTCAAAGACATTCACACGTGGGGAACTGAAATCTATGTTAAAGTCACTCAGGGAGATAAATTGGCAGCTCGTGCCAAGAGAGCTCGGTGGATAGGAATTTCTGCGCAGAGCCATGGTCATTATGTTTATTGGCCTGACTCGCACAAGGTTTCTGTCGAGCGGAACGTTGTGTTTGATTCAGAGATGAAGAAGGGAAAGGTCCCAATCATTTCTATTGAGGAATCCAAGCTACCTACGTCTAGAGAAGAGAAGAAGGCCATTCCAGCATCAGTGCCTGTGCCCGGTCGCTTAGTCAGCGAAGAGGCAAAGATCGAAGAAATTGATGAAAATGCACCAGAGGAATATCTTGAAAAGCTGCAACCTATTCAGGGAGTTGATGACAGACCTAGAGAGGCTGAACCGATAAGGAGAAGCGAAAGGATCCGTCAACAACAAGTGCAGCCGGCCCCATCAGGTCCCGTAACAAGATCTCAAACCCAGAGACAAGCTGGCGCACATATGACTACGCTAGCTTACAAGGACGTTGAGGACCATAAAGAAGTTTTATTCGACCAAGAATTATCCTCCGAGATTGATGGCATCAGTAGCTATGAGTGTGCCATCAGTGCGTTTCTAACCGACGGTCAAAACAATAACAAGGTGCCGGATTTGAGTCAAATTGAACCTAGCCATGCAGACGAAGCTCTGAATAATCCTATATGGAAGAAATCAATGGACAAAGAGTATGAGGCCCTAATCGACAAAGGAGTGTGGGAACGAGCCAAACCACCTCCTGGAGCCAATATTGTCGGTAATAAATGGGTCTACCTTTGGAAGTGTAACCCAGAAGGGAAACCAATAATGCCTAAATCGAGAATGGTCGCCCAAGGCTTCACACAGAAGTTTGGAGTCGACTATGATGAGACATACTCACCTGTTGCTCGGTTATCCTCCCTACGGATCATATGCGCCATTGCTGCTAGGAATGACTGGCCTATCCATCAAATGGACGTGGACTATGCATACCTCAATGCTACACTGCCTGAACCTATTTACATGAAGCAGCCGTATGGATATGAGTCTGGAGACAAAGACGAAGTGCTACTTTTGAAGAAAGCACTCTATGGCCTCAAACAATCTGGAAGGGAATGGTACAAACGTCTAAGTGGTGAATTCCATAAATTAGGATTCACCACGTCAGCCACAGATGGGGCTGTATTTTATAGACGTGGCGGAAAGGGGCATGTGATCATTGCAACAGCTGTGGATGATCTCACCATCACAGCTGAGAATCAGTCAATCCTGGACGAAGTCAAACGAGATCTTGCTCAGGTCTTCAGTATGAAAGATCTAGGCGAGATTCATTGGCTATTGAATCTCAAAATCGAAAGAGACTGGCAGAAGAAAACTATTGCAATTTCACAACCTGCATACATCGAGAAGATCATCAAAAAATTCAATCTCGAAGATGCAAAGACTTATGCTACGCCTCTTGATCCAGCTGTTAAATTATCAAAAGACCAATGTCCTTCTACAGAGAGAGGCAAGAAAGCCATGTCGAAGTTTCCATACAGGCAAGCCATAGGATCACTGATGTGGGCAGCTGTAGCCACTCGACCTGACATTGCATTTGCGGTGTCATTGCTTTCGCAATTCCTCGAAAATCCAGGTGGCACACATTGGAATGCAGTCAAACGTGTCTTCAAATATTTGAAAGGCACGAAGCATTACAAGCTCACACTTGGAAGAAATCGAGACGGCTTGATGGGGTATTCAGATGCGGATTGGGGTTCACAGAGTCATAGGCGTTCGTATTCGGCATACTTATTTCAGATTGATGGAGGCACTGTTTCATGGAGTTGCCAGAAACAGTCGATAGTAGCCCTCTCATCAACTGAAGCCGAATTCGTCGCCCTGACCCATGCGGGCAAAGAGGCTCTCTGGATGCGCCATTTTATTTCTGAAATATTCCAACCACTGAACAGACCCATCAAAATTTATTCAGACAATCAATCAGCCATTGCAATCACGTATGGCACTCAACAACACACGAGAACCAAACATTTCGACATCAGATTATATTTCCTCCGAGATATAATCAAAAATCAACAAGCCAAGCTCGTTTATTTGCCAACCGAACAAATGTTGGCAGATATCCTCACCAAAGGACTTCCTAGTCCTAGAGTGAAGATCCGTGCCGGACCCGATCACATCTACCCCACAGACGTCATCACCCCAGACAACACCCGTTCCTGATCCACCTGAACAAGCGCCAGCTCCAGAGATCCGACGGAGCGCGCGTATCACTCAAAGACCGGATTACCGGAAGCTGAATAATTCAGGACGCACCGAGCAGGTTTACATACCGAGAGAAATCGTCACTGAACCTGAGAATTACAGAGCGGCGGTATCACGTGATAATGCGCCGATCTGGGAGAAAGCGATGGAAATTGAGATGGACCAACACAAGACGTTAGGAACATGGGAATTAACAGAACTACCACCCGGACGAGTAGCTATCGGTTGCCGATGGGTATACGCTGTCAAAACACAACCGGACGGACAATTCAATAAGGCTAAAGCGAGGGTTGTGGCTCAAGGATTCACACAGAGGCCAGGGATGGATTACTACGAGATAACCTCACCCGTGGTCAAATTCGATTCACTACGTGTTCTATTAGCGATCGCAAACACACTCGATTGGGAAATCGAAATGATGGATGTCAAAGGCGCCTACCTCAATTCAACCATAGATGAGGAGATCTACATGCGCCAGCCCGACGGTTTTGATGATGGATCTGGACGCGTTCTAAGAATATACAGAGCGCTCTACGGACTCAAGCAATCGGGGCGAGCTTGGCATCAGCGCTTACGCAAATTATTACTTGATCTCGGCTTCCATCAAAGTACAGCCGATGAATGCGTCTACATCAGACAAGATAAGGACTCAATCGAAGTCATATCAGTATATGTGGACGACTTTGGACTATTTGCTGACTCCAAAGGAGGGATGATTAAGCTCAAGGGGGAGCTTCATGGGAAATTCCCTTTAACAGATTTAGGAGAAATGAAGAAAATCTTGGGAATTAGAGTTGAGAGGAATAGGGATGAGGGAACACTGATCATGTCTCAAGGACATTACATCGACATCATACTCAATCGATTCAACATGACAACGGCACATTCCGTATCTACACCTCTGCATAAAATGATCAAACTCACGACACCCATGGACTCGACAGGTCCAACTGCCGAAGTACCCTATGCTAAAGCGATCGGATCACTAATGTATGCAGCACTCAGCACGCGACCTGATTTGGCCTTTACCGTACAACATCTGAGCCAATTCACTACTACTTACGGAACCGAGCACTGGACGGCGATCAAGCACGTGCTCAGGTACCTCAAGGGGTCATGTGACGACGGCATAATCTTCCGACGAGACGCTGGTCTCGACCTCGAAATATTTGTCGACTCGGATTATGCTAATAGAAACGACGCACTATCTATTAGTGGCTATGTAGCTATACTAGGAGGGGGAGCTATCGCATGGAGCTCAAAGAAGCAGCGAACGATCGCGCTATCTACCACGGAGGCCGAATACATGGCACTTACCGAGGGCGCCAAGCAATTAATCTGGCTGAGGCGTTTTATCGAGGAACTAGGAATCGATCAAACCCAGCCCACGTCACTTCGATCAGACAATCTAGGCGCCATTACACTATCGCATGACGCAACGTATCATGCGCGTACCAAACACATCAATGTCGCATATCATTTCATCCGTGAGAAAGTGGCCTCTCACGAGGCATCACTTACGTACGTACCGACGAAGGAGAACATAGCGGACATATTTACAAAGGGATTGGATTTACATCAACACAGGTATCTATTAGGGAAATTAGGATTTTACCGAAGGGACTTCTCGCTGAGGGGGAGTGTTAGTAATCGGGACGATGACACCGCCGAGGCAGAGCCGGCACGCACTTAGCCGAAGGTTCGAGATCGCTCTCGACCCCGGATACTGGTACACCGGCACCGCATCGGCACAGCAGCTCGAAGGGATTGGTAATATAGGAACATCATAATTAGTATATAAGGACAGATGATCTTGTACAGATCGTAGAATATCAGACTATTATATCTCCTTCGTCCCACAGCAGGCACTAGCGCGACACATGTCAGGCCAGCCATCATCCTGTGCGGTACACACACAAGCACAAAAAAATAAAAAATACATAAAAGCAATGTTGGCACAGCGGGGAAAACAGCATGAGAACGTGGCTTACATCCGCCATAATGGGTGTGGTCGGTGTGGATCTGGAAACCAGAGATGGGCTGCCAGCGGTACCATCCATGAGTGGTCATGGCAGTAAGAAGCAAAATGAACTGGCACATGATTACATAATCACGGCCTTGTTACAACACAGCGAACCAATGATGAACTGCTGCGTCAGATTCTTGTAAGATTAGATGATCTGTAATAAGAGTCTCAGTGTTTGAACGCGAGAGCGTAGCCAAACGACTATGTATATTCACCTGTAATAAGAGTCTATGATATACAGGTGAGTTAAAAGAAAATAGATACTAAGTATTGTGTCTCACCTCAGTGTTTGAACGCGAGAGCGTAGCCAAACGACTGAGGAGAGTGATCTAATGGCGTTCGACTTATACTATAAGAGACCATTGTTCTAAACTAAAAGGGACAACAAAAGAATAGAGAGAACAATAACTACAATGGGTGTTCCACCCGTATATACCCGGCGACCAAGTACAATGCGCACCTGTCACGTGTTTGCATTATGCCCACGGTCACGTGCCCGCAGTACCCGCAGCTCCAACAATTCTCCCATCCATCAATAGTATAAAGATGGGTGTGTGGGTGGTTGTGGGGGTGTTTGTGTTTTACGTAATCCTGACTAAGATGCAAACAAACCACGCATCCAACTTTCTACTGACAACGCGCGGTGCAGTGAGCGCCCCTGGTCACGTGACCAGTTCGCGTCCAACGCTGCTGCGCGCGCACCCACCTTCCCTCAACCCTCCTGCTGCCATTTCCTCTGGTTCAACTGGCAACCTCTGGCTCTCCTGCCCACTGTCTCTGTGCCTGCTGGATCTGTCTGTCTGCTGCTGGCTTTCTGCATCTGGATCTCTGTCTGGCTCTCTGTGTCTGGCTCTCTGTGTCTGTTTCTGGCTCTCTCTTTCTCTGCTGGTGGGTCTGTCTGTCACTGCTGGTAACTTTTATTTCTCTACAGTCCCCTCAGGTATTTCTTCCAATATTTTCGCTTTTTTAACTCTTTTTTTACTTCTTTTCAGCCTAGGGTGCTCCTCTCATTGCCTCCCATCTTTCCTGATGCCTCTGGTGTGTTTTCTACTTCTCATATCTGTCATTTCCTGCAATAATTTTCGCTTTTTTATCCTCTTTTTTTTTTTCTTTTTCCTTTTCTTCTTCAGTCCAGGTTCCTCCTCTCAGTGCTCCCACTTTTCCTGTCAGTCATGGCTGCATCTGGTGTGTGTGTTGCTACCATATTTGTGTTGTTTTGATATTTATTAGGATCAGCTTCTCTCCATGGTAAGTATTGCTATTTCTTGCCATAATTTTCGCTTTTTTAATCTCTTTTTGCCTTTGTTTCTCCTCTCATTGCCTCCCACCTTTCTTGGCCATCATTACAGTCCCTGTTGTGTTTTTTCTGTCATTTCTTCCAATAATTTTCGCTTTTTTATCCTCTTTTTGCCATCTTTTCAGCCCAGGTTCCTCCTCTCTATGCCCCCCACCTTTCCTGTCTGTTATTTCTGCATCTGGTGTGTGTCCTGCTATCATATTTTTGTGTTTTTTTTTTTTATATTTATTAGGATCACCTTCTCTCCATGGTATTTCTTCCAACATTGTCGCTTTTTTAACCACTTTTTGACTTTTTTTCAACCTAGGTTGCTCCTTTCATTGCCTCCCAACTTTCCTTATGCCTCTGGTGTGTTTTCTACATCTCATATCTGTCATTTCCTGCAATAATTTTCGCTTTTTTATCCTCTTTTCTTTTCTTTTTTTTTTTTTTTTTTTTTTTTTCTTCAGCCCAGGTTCCTCCTCTCAGTGCACCCACCGTTCCTGTCAGTCATGGCTGCATCTGGTGTGTGTGTGTTGCTATCATATTTGTGTTGTTTTGATATTTATTAGCATTAGCTTCTCTCCATGGTAAGTATTGCTATTTCTTGCTATAGTTTTCGCTTTTTTAATCTCTTTTTGCCTATGTTGCTCCTCTCATTGCCTCCCACCTTTCTTGGCCACAATTACTGCCTCTGGTGTGTTTTTTCTTTATCATATCTGTCATTTCTTCCAATAATTTTCGCTTTTTTATTCTCTTTTGGCCTTCTTTTCAGCCCAGCTTCCTCTCAGTGCCTCCCACCTTGCCTGTCTGCCATTGCTGCATCTGGTGTGTTTCTTGCTATCATATTTATGTTGTTTTGATATTTATTAGGATCAGCTTCTATCCATGGTATTTCTTGCACTAATTTTCGCTTTTTTACCCTCTTTTTGACTGCTTTTCAGCCTATGTTGCTCCTCTCATTGCCGCCCACCTTTCATGGGTATCATTACTGGCTCTGATGTGTTTTTTCCTTATCATTTCCAATAATATTCTCTTTTTTATTCTCTTTTGGTTTATTTTTATTTATTTTTATTTTCTGCCCAGGTTCCTCCTCTTAGTGTCTCACAGCCTGTCTGCCATTGCTGCATCTGGTGTGTGTCTTCTATCATATTTGTGTTGTTGTGATAATTATTAGGATCACTGCCTCTTTTTTTAATTGTTATTTAATTTTTTAAATTTTTGTGTATATATGTGTACTGTAGAGTTGTAAAATCAAATATTGAAAAATTTCCTTGACTTTGCTAAAAATTGATGACAACAGCTGCTTGCAGTAAACTCTCTGACATTTATTTATTTCCTCTTGCCCCTACAATAATTTCACTTTTAGGCTCTTGGGGATATGCCATGTATGGAGGACATACTACAGACAAGGGACATGCTACACTTGGTCAAGGCAGGCTATACACAGGGACACACTATACATTGGGGAATGCAGGCTATACACAGGGGCATGCTACTCATGGGGACACACTGCACATTGGGGAACGCAGGCTATACACAGGGACTGTTACGTAGCAAGATTTCCACAAGTCAGAACTAGAAAGGACAACGGCTTCAACTTATATGTTGCGCCCCCAATGAACTATCATCCTAGGTATTTCGGATCGCGAGTCAGAAGTTGGGTCGGAAGGCGGAAGGGGGAGAGACAGAGGTCTTGCAAAACTCACTGTGCTAAGGACAGGAGATAGAGCAAAGGAAATCACAGATTGAAGGCGATTATCTGATTGCAGAATAACGAGCATGCATGAGGGGTTGTTATACAAAGAGCTGAGACAACATGTAATAGGGTAGTACTAAGCAAATTCCGGAGGGAGCGGCAGTTGGATAGACATACAGGGTAAACAACTAATTGGGAACAAAGGACTACAAGGGGGTGCAGGGTAGGGTAAAGAACAATGGCAAAAGAACAAGGGGTCAGAAAGTATATCTGACATAACAAAACAACAAGACTCCAAAGGGGGCTGGACATATGGTCTTGCTGTGCTGCGAGGCGAGTCTGGTGGGTCGGAGTAATAGAGTCGAAAGAACAAAGGATATCACAAGGGGCGGGAATGTTGGGATTATTGGAGGGGTGGAATGTGAGTGGAACTGAGTGTCGGAAGTCAGAACTGCATGGTCGTAACAGGGACACGCTACAATGGGGACACACTACACATCCGGGACACACTACACATCCGGGACACACTACACATCCGGGACACACTACACATCCGGGACACACTACACATCCGGGACACACTACACATCCGGGACACACTACACATCCGGGACACACTACACATCCGGGACACACTACACATCCGGGACACACCACAAACAAGGGACATGCTATATGTGATATACTTCAGGGGACATGCTGTGCACACAATACTTGAGTGCTTATGCAGAATGGTATGCAATATCAAGACACACTACACTCAGGTAATGCATGCCATACATGGGGACATGCTACACATGGGGACATGCTACACATGGGGACATGCTACACATGGGGACATGCTACACATGGGGACATGCTACACATGAGGGGCACGCAGGCATGGGAGAAATGTGTGGAGACATTACCTACCCAGATGTGTTACTTGGAGCTACATTCAATTGTGATAAGATGCATTTTACTTATCCCAAGTTTCATTTACCCAATGTGTTTGGCCTAACCCCTGGGCAAAGCACGGGTCCCCACCCTAGCAGTGGTCCCAGCGCATCCAGGCTTATACCACAGGTCCCAGATGGTCCTTACCCAGTGGTGTGCCACATCCAGGCATATCCTGGTATGCAGCACAGGAATAGACTTGCGATATGCAGTATTTTCCCATGGGCAGATTTACATTGCACTAATTGGAACAGAGTCCATGTTCTTTAGGCTTTAGGGGAGGGGAATACAACATCTAATATTGTATACAAAGAGGTGCTGCTAAAGCCTGATTAAATATGTAGTTTCATTTCATCAAATAATTCTTTAATTCTATTAACTACCCATGTGCAATGTTAACCTTAACTCACCCGGTGCGAAGCACGGGTCTATTGGCTAGTCTCATGGAAATGCTCCCCATGGAAGGCATGTCCCGGAATATGCCACTCAAATTCCTATAGGCAGCCTGACTTCATTTTTGTTCCCACTCTGCCTGCGTCGTGTGCAATTGGACTGGAGCGCGCGCACCCCGCTACGTACATCCTAGGACTTGTGCAAACATCAAGAGTGAGTTGCTTTCTCCCTGAGTCTGGCATGATTGGCCTTGACCACAAACCACATATGTTGTTGGCTTGGTGCAGAGATGCAACCGTTGGTGGAGAGTTGGTGGAGACGCCGCAAAAGTCGTCATTTCATACTTGAAGATGAACCCGCCTTCTTCATCCATCTCAACATGATCCTGTGTGTCATTGGGCGCGTCCATGTGGCTGAGGCGCGATGGGGCATAGTGGATCAAAGCAGAGACTTTGCGCAGACAGTGTTCAAGGACGACTACGGCGATGACGCCGCTTAACGGTCGGGGCATGCCGTTTCAGTGAGGCTACTATGGACCTTCCCTGGATTTCTCTCCCCTTTCGTTTGAATTTTTAGCTGCAAATATTATGGACTTTCCATTCCCTTACCTCTCACATTTCATTAATTTGTGTGTGTACATATCAAGTGCGCATCACATGGAATTCTAGTTAAAATACCGCGGACTATTTCAGTTATTAAACCACTTAAAATTATTCAGTGAATATTTCCGTGAGACTGTTTCACGTTTTTTTTTCCGTGGTATTTTCAGTGGGCTCTGTTTCAGTGCGCGAACCACTGAGAACGGGAACCCCGTGGGTGGCCCCACGGGTTTTCAATGGGTTCCCTTCCCACAGTGTGTTCCCGGCCCTCGCCCTCTGCTTTCAGCTGCTGATGTCTCACATACCTGCTGTGGCCGGACATTTTTTTGAGGGAGCAGATTTTTCCCGATGCCAACAGAGACCAGCACAACCACTTTTCACCCGGCGTGATGGCCTGATGCACTAGAAGTTATCTGTCGAAAAGAGCCAAGAAAGGAGTGGAAGACCTGCCAGATAAACAATGACAGGATCGATCCTGCCGGTGGTGCCGAGGTTATTCACCTCACTTCCATCATTCTCGTGATCTTCAGAACAGCCTCATGAGGAGCAGGAATTTATCTGAGCTATTCATCCTGAGGCAAGGCGCCTCAGAGGACGACGGCTGTGCAAGATATTCGTTGCCTGTTATATTCTAGAGACTAAGAACTCTGACTCGAATAAAGAAATATCGACGCGGCCAAGTTTTTGTGACACTCGTTCTGCTCCCGTTGCTCCTGCACTCATGACCCTGCCCGGACCGCCATTTTATCCATTGTAGTCAGACTCTGCTTATAAGAACGTTCATGTCGGATCTCCAGGGTTCCTGATTCAAACTGGGACAGCTGATGCACTTATGCGAACCCTGGTGACCACTCCCAACTTGAAGGTTATAGCGTGCTGGCGACTGTATTCTGCAATATTGATATGATGCCACATGCTTTCCGCTTCTTAGAGACGACGATATGCATGCAGCTGACATCTCTGCGTGACTCAGAAAAATTTCTATCAATATTCCCGCGGTGCCGAAGGTTCTTTTACTAAAGGTGCCAGCACGGCGTCCTCGATGGCTTGAATGGTATATCTTTCGCCGATATTGAGTCCTCAGTAGTCCTCTACGATGACGATCCTGCTAGTGCGCACAATATTGCTGAGTTCACTCCTTTGCCTCCATGCTGTTCTGGGACACTCGGGCAGCATTCAGGAAGGAATGAATGATGCAGTGAACATACAACGTGAGGCCCTCTCTCGTTTGCAGAATGATTTCCTCGGGCCACCCAGTGAAAATGTAAAGAGAGAAGATATCTCTTCAACCATCACATTTCACAACCCAAAGGCCAAAGAATTTTTTGTCGATGGGACGACGCTTCCCGAAGGTCAGGACCCCCAGTACCTCCCATCCAAGTGTGTAATGGTGCTCACCCGCTTTGCAGTCAACTTTGATGCAGGTCCTTCATGGTCTGGATTAATGCCCATATCTTCCAATGCAAACGAGACCCGCAAGCTATTTTTTTGGTGAGTATGGCCTGCTTTGGCAACTCTCTATATGTGTAGAATTATCGACAGGTTCTGGCCTACAAACAACCCAGCTCATGGGGATGAACTTCTTTTCTGGACCAACGGTTAGTGCGCAAAGATTCAGGATTCTCATCTACTCTGCGTCTGAGGCTGCGGTGGTAGGTGGGCCAGGCTGCTCTTCGCTTGAGGGTTTCTTCCAGGAGAACGGGCCCGTCAGTGAGTTCGAATAGAATGCGAGTACGATTTTGCCCCCACTCACCAGATTACGATAGCCTGGTCCTGGGGGCAGGCAGCACCGACAGCGTGGGTCTTCTTCTTGCCAAACCAGATATCAGTTCACAATGAGGTCACAGCAATCCATGGTCATGGACGAATCTTTCCCATGTACTCTGGGTTGAGCAGCCAGTTGGGGTAAGCCAATTTGAGTCGACTCAGGCTTACGGTGATCGCTCAGTTCATTTCATAAACTTCAGACAGGATTCAGCCAAGGAGAACCGAATATCTCGAATGATGATGAGCTAGCAGCACAAGTTATGGGCTTCTTAGAACAGTTTTTAGATGTATTCAGTGAACTCAAGGGAAAAAACTTCTACGTGTCGGGGGAAAGCGTACGTGATGCGTTTCATTTGCCTGAGACGATCAGCAATTGCTTAATTCAAATACTGATGTGTAGTATGCTGGCTTTTGTGAGGCCCTCCATCTCTCGATCATGATATTTCTCTGACATCGTCTTTTGGAAGATGTCCCCTATATTGCAAACTGGATTTATGAACACCCCGGACTTGACCTTAATCTGCAAGGCATCTGGATCGCGGACCCAAGTTTATCATATGGAGTGGTACAACAGGAGATACCCGCACTACGATTCGTTCAGGTACGTTGAGCATCTCTGTCAAGCACCTCATGGTAAAAGGGTACTGATGTAAAATACAGGCCAACCGTAATCTCTTTCCATTCAATAGCTCGTTCATGTCCACATTACAAGATATCTCCGACAATTGCGGCTATACAGATTACCTTGATAGATTCGTGACATACCCGCCGGCTGGTCAGCTTCCTCTACCAAATGGCACAGCGGGAACGTTTGCCCCGATTAGTTCTTGCCGAATCCACAGCCCCATCCAGCGCGCAGTAAATCTGTGAGTGTCAGGTTGTAGTCTAAAGTAATCTGTGTAACAATGGTCGTCAGCATAAACCCAGTATTTAATGTGTACCGAGTTTCCGACACCTGGCCAAATCTTTGTATGAGGTTCCTCAGAATTGAACCCTCTTCTCCCCTCACCATCTATCTTCAGGGAGTGTGCTTGGATTCCCCCGATCCACCCAAGAGTTTATTTATTTCAACCGGCAAGTCATTACTGTCATGATCCCTGCACATAATATTAATGTGCACGTATTTACAGAACTGATGTCAGAGCGTGTATTGTTATCATAAAATGCACTGACACCAACTGCTCTCTTTATCCAGGTTCAAGATGCAATCCACGCTCCTCATATGGAGTGGACAACCTGCAGCAACAATGCAGTGTACATTAATGCCACAACTGGTGAACCAGGGAACGACCAGTCAATTGCCTCTACACTAAGTGTTCTGCCAAACGTAATTGAGAAATCTGTCCGCACAGTCATTGTACATGGTCTTGCGGTATGATTCAGTATCTTCTTTCGAGATATTCGTTACATACGGCTAATGCACTTTCAATTGTCAAGGATTTCATCCTGGTGGCTGAAGGAACACGCATTGCGATCCAGTGAGCTTAGCACCGTGAAAACTACAAAGAGTATTCCTTGACCTGTAATAGGAACATGACCTGGAACGGCGCCCAAGGATTCCAGACACCTATTGAGGACGAGACTTTCACAATCAAAGACATGGGCGTATTCGGTAACACTCACACGGAGCGGAATCTCACATGTATGTGGTCCAACTTCAATGAGCTCTTAGTTTCGCATCCTGAACTATTCGTGAATCTGGTTAGATGTGGAATTCTACTACTCAGGACATATGACTCCCCGTGAGTGTGAACTGTGATGCATCGATGCTCTGGTCGCGTTTGAATATGGTCTCTTGCTAGAATTTGTGCCTTGGGCTGCCTTCTCGACCATGTCGTACTTGTTGGGGAGGCAGGCCAACGTTTCCACAGGATAAGAGTGCCCTACTTGGTTCAAAGGCGGTCACTAGTTTACAACAAGCTGTTGCAATTGAAGCGCTGGACTTGCGATACATTTCATAGTGTACGCCACTGTAACTGTATGCTATCGTGGAATGCTATGATCTACCTACTTATTGGTAACCTACCTATTTCTGTTTGCCGTCAATTACTGGGTAGACTCGAACCCAGTCTCGCTATGGTAACGATTACAAGATAGTCGTTCTAAATCCATAATAAGTGAATGATTATGGAGACTGATTCGAGTCTAATCTCTGGCAGCCTCTAAGGCTAACCAGTCACGTGCCAATTTTCGGCATGTATTACGTAATAGCAGAGAGGCGGAGTATACAGCGGAGAGCGCCGTTTTTTCTAGTGCTTACCTTGTTCTATCGAAAAGTTGGGCCTCTTAAAAGCCAGGCAGCGGGCTTACCATCCAGCTGTGGTACGATGCATCTCTACAACCTTACGCTGCAGCCTCCGACAGCAGTTACCCAGGCCATTGTAGGGAACTTTTCGGGCGTCAGACAGCAAGAGATCATAATCTCTCGAGGTACACGGCTCGAACTATTGAGACCTGATGTTCAAACAGGCAAGATTACGACCGTTCTGGCTCACGACGTGTTTGGTTCGATTCGTTCTCTGGCGGCCTTCCGTTTGACCGGAGGGACCAAAGGTGTGTTTATACCGACAGAACATCTCCCCCATAAGTTCTCTTAACTTTCATGCAGATTACGCAATCGTAGGCTCCGACTCTGGTCGTCTCGTGATCCTCGAGTATGACCCCAAAACCAACAGTTTCATCAAACTTCATCAAGAGACTTATGGCAAATCTGGGGCTCGCCGCATTGTGCCGGGTCAGCACCTCGCTACTGATCCCAAGGGTCGAAGCGTAATGGTTTCTGCTATGGAGAAAGCGAAGCTCGTTTATATCCTTAATCGTGACCCCGCCGCAAATTTGACGATTTCGTCGCCGCTCGAAGCTCACAAAAACGCAGCAATTATCCACCATATTGTCGGTCTGGATGTTGGGTTTGAAAATCCAATGTATGCCGCCTTAGAGGTTGATTATACAGATTCCGACCAAGATCCCACTGGTGAAGCATTCAATAACGCTGAAAAGGTACAGTGTCTCCGTCCACGAAGTGCAGTCAGTTATATACTGAAAATTTTTTGTAGATGTTAACGTTCTACGAGCTAGATCTAGGTCTCAACCACGTCGTGCGCAAATGGAGCGAACCCACGGATCCTCGTGCGAACCTTCTTGTTCAGGTGCCCGGGGGCCAATTAGCGTCCTCAGAGAAGTTCGACGGCCCATCAGGAGTGCTCGTATGCTGCGAGGATCACATAATTTATCGCCACATGGACGCTCCTCAGCATCGCGTTCCTATCCCTCGGCGTAAACATCCTCTTGAAGACAAAGAGCGGGGTTTGCTGATTGTTGCTGCTGTTATGCACAAGATGAAGGCTCGTAAACCCCTTCTCGGTGTATGACCTCTCTTTGATGGTAGTTGACTGTCGCAGGGCGCATTCTTTTTCCTTTTGCAAAGTGAAGAAGGGGATCTATACAAGGTTACGATTGAGCACGAGGACGAAGAAGTACGGTCGCTGAAGATCAAGTACTTTGACACCGTCCCTGTTGCGTCGAGTTTATGTATCTTAAAATCTGGTTTTTTGTTTGTCGCTTCAGAGTTTGGCAATCAGTACGTCATCCACTCATTTTCTGTTTAGGCGCCACTAATTAAACTTGAAGCTATTTGTATCAATTCCAAAAGCTGGGAGATGATGACGTGGAGTCCGAGTTTAGTTCGACATCATACAAGAGCTTTGGCATGGCATCGCCTGATGCACCTTTGCCTCGCGCGTATTTCCGTCCTCGTACCCTCGAGAACTTGCTACTGGCTGAAGAAATGGAATCTCTGGACCCCATTGTGGATGCTAGAGTGCTTAATTTACTCCCAAATTCAGATATCCCACAAATTTTCACTGTTTGTGGTCGCGGGCCACGAAGCACGTTCAGGATGCTTCGGCACGGTTTGGATGTTGAGGAAACGGTTAGCTCCGACCTACCAGGTATCCCAAATGCTGTGTGGACAACAAAAATAAAAGAAGAGGGTACGTTTCGCTATGTCGATTACTCCTATTTGTTAAGCTTCTTCTAGATCCATATGACTCTTACATTATTCTCTCATTCGTTAATGGCACGCTTGTTCTGTCCATCGGTGAAACTATCGAGGAAGTACAGGACACTGGATTCCTTTCCTCTGCACCTACCCTTGCGGTTCAGCAAATAGGCTCTGATGCGTTGCTCCAAGTGCACCCTCACGGCATTCGCCACGTTCTTGCTGATCGTCGGGTCAACGAGTGGAAGGTTCCACCAGGCAAGACGATTGTCTGCGCGACGACAAACAAACGTCAAGTCGTGGTAGCCCTCAGCAGCGCTGAGCTTGTGTATTTCGAGCTAGACCTCGAAGGACAGCTGAATGAATATCAAGATCGGAAAGCAATGGGCAGTACCGTGATGGCGATGAGTGTTGGAGAGGTACCGGAAGGCAGGCAGAGGACACCGTATCTGGTCAGTACGAGCATTGCATCAGCATTTCTATGTTATCCGCCTCAAATACTAATGTAACTACCTTAGGCTGTAGGATGCGAAGACCAGACTGTACGGATTGTATCATTAGACCCCGAGAGCACTCTTGATACTATAAGTCTGCAGGTGAGCTTCTCTAAACACATGCTCAGATTACATTTATATCATCTATCCTTCAGGCATTAACGTCACCACCCTCAGCGATATGTATTGCCGATATGTTGGACGCAAGCATCAATAAGGGCCAACCAACAATGTTTGTTAACATCGGGCTTCAAAATGGTGTATTATTGCGAACGGTTCTTGATCCTATTAATGGCCAGCTAACTGATACACGCACGCGGTGAGTTTGACAAACCAAACTTGCCTTTTGTGTATTTACAAGACCTCCCGCAGCTTCCTTGGCACGCGTCCTGTGCGTTTAGTTCGTGTCTCTGTCCAGAAAAACCCGTCCATTTTAGCGCTCTCGTCTCGTTCATGGTTGAACTACACACATCAGCATTTGATGCACTTCACACCGTTGATATTTGAGAACCTAGATCACGCATGGAGTTTCTCGGCAGAGCTTTGTCCGGAGGGCTTGATTGGTATTGCTGGGAGTGTCTTAAGGTTAGTCGCTGGATCCATCCCCCCCGTCCTTCGTGGACGGACAAGCCATGATGAGTTTTAGGGATCGGATTGCGTGAATTCACGCGTGGCGAAATTTTTACATATTAAACCAATTGTTCCTACTGAGCATTTCATTTCTTATGGTCATCCTCTTAATATCTGTGCTCTGACCCACAATTTGTTTCAGAATCTTCCAAATACCCAAACTTGGGATGAAATTGAAGCAGGATGCAATGCCTCTCAGCTATACACCTCGTAAACTAATATCACATCCGTCACAGCAATTATTCTACACGATTGAGTCAGACCATCGGGCCTACGGCGAGGAGGTAGCTAACCAAAAGCTACAAGAACTTGTTCGTTTTCATCTTCTACGCCACGTGTCTATTATACCTACCCTCGAACGTATATTTCCAGGCTAACCATGGCCAATCGATTGATCGTGAAATGGTCGACCTTCCTCCAGCAACTTTTGGTCGAGTCAAAGCCCCTGCTGGTACATGGGCGTCTTGTATACGCATAATTGACCCAGTACAAGTGTGTTTTCTTGGTTATAATGTGGTTGAGTGCGACTTTTGACACCATGCAGTCAGTCACAGTGGCTGTTTTCCCTCTTGATGGCAACGAAGCAGCGTTCTCAGTTGCTGTGGTGCCATTTAGAGCTCGAGATAATGAGTTGCATCTTGTGGTGGGCACAGCTGCAGATACATTTTTGTCTCCACGGTCATGCGCTAGTGGGTACTTGCGCACGTATCGGATCACTGATGAAGGTCGGAACATTGAACTATTACACAAAGTGGGTAGTCCTCCGCTGTGTCGGCTGGTGCTGATAACAAAATTTGCCGTGACAGACCGAAACCGATGATGTGCCAATGGCCTTGTTGGCCTTCCAAGGTAGACTTGTGGCTGGCGTTGGAAAATCACTCAGGCTATATGACATGGGTAAAAAGAAATTACTACGCAAAGTTGAGAACAAGGTGGGTTCTTCCTTCCTATTCCCTGTACCTATCTCCTCATTTATTTTTTATTAGTCTTTCCCATCAGCGATTATCACTCTAAACACTCAAGGGTCTCGTATTATTGTGGGGGATATGCAAGAGTCTATTTTCTTCGCAGTGTACAAATCCCCTGAGAATCGGATGCTCATTTTTGCGGACGATACTTCGCCGCGGTGGATTACGGCTACTACCATGGTCGATTACACAACTGTAGCATGTGGCGACAAGTTCGGCAACGTATTTGTCAATCGTCTTGCGACGGCCGATTCTGCGCAAGTGGATGACGACCCAACGGGGGCTGGTATTTTGCACGAGAAAGGACAATTTATGGGTGCGCCACATAAGACGAAGATGATTGCACACTTTCACGTTGGAGATATCATCACGAGCATCCACAAAGTCTCCCTCGTTGCTGGCGGACGAGAAGTGCTGCTATACAGTGGACTCCATGGCACTATCGGCATACTTGTACCATTCGTTTCAAAGGAGGACGTCGACTTCATCAGCACTTTGGAGCAGCATATGCGCACCGAGCAACTCAGTCTAGTGGGACGCGACCACTTGTCTTGGCGAGGATACTACACGCCTGTGAAGGGTGTGGTAGATGGAGATCTTTGCGAGATGTTCGCGCGGTTGGCTCCGCAGAAGCAGAGCACTATTGCTGGAGAATTGGACCGTACTGTCGGTGAGGTTCTTAAAAAGCTTGACCAGCTCCGGGTTACTGCGAGTGGATTCTAGACGTAGGTGATATGATGTTTTGAATAGCAGTAGCGTAGCATTGTATCATGCTGTTGAAATTGTGTAGCAGTATCGTAGGTCACAGGCGGAGTTTACATAAAAGGACATGTACATTGAACCTTGCCAATTCTATGCAGCGACGTGGACCAGGGCTCGCCGCATTCGAACGGCAGACCCAATCGCTCGCGTCTTATGCCCAGCTCTCGTCTTCTATCACCAAGTCCCAAGTGGCTCACCTCCACTCTCAGCTAAGCCACTTTCGAACACAACTTTCCCACTTTGCGGTCACACATCGTCAACAGATCCTTAAAGACCCTGCATTCAGACATCAATTTCAGCGCATGTGCGCTGACATTGGTGTCGACCCGCTCGCTGGGCCAAGACGAGGTGGATGGTGGAGTGAAGTGCTCGGTGTGGTGGGCGATTGGCAGTACGAGCTGGGCGTGCAGATCGTAGACATTTGCGTCAGCACGCGCGAAAGAAATGGCGGTATGGTGGAGATGGGTGAACTTGTTAGGCTTTTGACCAAGTTGCGAGGCGGTGGCGAAGACGTGACAGAGGAGGATGTGGTGAGGAGTATCAAGACGCTCAAGCCGCTAGGTGCAGGATATGAAGTTGTGCAGGTTGGCGGAACGAAAATGGTCCGGAGTGTGGTGAAGGAGTTGGACGTTGATGGCGCTGTAGTGCTGGGCCTTGCACAAGAAACCGACATCGGCGGTCGGGTAACCGAAGACCTGTTGGTTAAGCGTAGAGGTTGGGAGTATGCCAGAGCCAGGGCCGCCCTGGAAAACCTACTTCTGAGGGATGGTTTATGTTGGGTCGATGAGCAGGACGAGGACGACCGATCATTCTGGCTTCCCTCTGCATTAACGTGGGAGGAATAGCATTCCTGAATGTCACTGCAGGTGGGCAGGTCCTCTCTTTCATTGTCCAACGTGACCGAAGAACGGGAAGGAGACTTTTTTTCTTACTTTCCGTAGCTGGGAATATCGTGTCTCGTGCGCCCTCCCCGAGTTCGGCTAGTAGATCCCCCGAGGTGAGTTGGCTTCTACCTCTCCATTGTGAAATCTTACCATGCTCTAGACGTGGCAGGTACAGAAATGCGATAGTCTGTAGCCTGTCTGAGAAAGAATTGGGCCCCGTCAACTAGATGTCATCTGTCGTCGTTGATTCAGTTACATTAAGGACTTCCTGCGGCTCGTCACGGCTGTTGGGTTCCTCTTAATCCCTTTCTAACGTGAATCGTCATTCAATGCATATTGCATAGCAACACCATACCAAGGCTAATATTGCTATGTTATGACCATGGCCGACCTTACGTTCAGTGAATAAAAGGTTAGGTGAAACAATCCTCAAGGGATATAGTGTGATCCGTTGTCGACGCCAATAAATAAAAATTATTATATGATAATTGTCTACTTTGAATTACTGCTTGCAGCTTGCAAGACAAGTCTGATCCTAGCCTTGTCATCAGTAGCACCCTTCAACCACCACTGCAGCTGCTGTAGCATATCCTGTGGTGTTGTTGGATTCACGATGCTAAAGCAATAGTCAGATAATGGACAGCATCCTATCGAGTTTGCAGACAACACTCACAAACCACGCTCCTCGAGTGCCTCCACTAGCTCTTCCGCCTTTAGTCCGGAACCCATGCCTTCTTTTACAAGAAGAGCATCATCATTGGCGATGTGGGTAAGGTACTTGGCTATGCGATGCCGTTGTAGGAGAACCGGACCCCAGGTCGACCGCGCAAGAATCCTGTAGAGAGGGATAAACGAATAAGCGACAATCATGCGTATGCAACACGCAACTGTTGTCATACATACCCAGAGACAGCACGAGTGAGCTCTCCATTCAGAGACTCTAATCCGTTCCCCTCTACAAACGTGTCATGTTGGCGTTGGCTTTTTAATCGCTCAAGCTCGAGTTTGGCGATTGTAACATGTGCCACCTGCTTCTCCCGACGCTTGGCTTCTATGCGCTCATGCTGACTTGGGAGAAGGCATGTAGACGGTAGAAGTCCAGGCAAGTAGAGCACAACAAACGGTAATGCCTCTTCTAATACTACTATCGTCAGTACAAAGGGCAATAACCTTCAACAAAAAGAAGCTCAGTGACAGCTAAAAGGATAAATTGCATGAATTGACTTGACGAGATCCATTCTATATGTCTGCACAAATCGGGTCTCGGATCGGGTCATCGACGCCTGCTCTCCTCGCGCCTGGGCCTCTTGAACTCGCCTTTGGATTGCACTTGCTTGCCTGCGGTGTGTCACAAAAATCATCTTGATACCACGTGCGTAGAAATAAAACAGTTGTTTGAGGTTATGCCAGAGTCTGCCCAGTTTAGAAGTATCCTCGGGAGGCGGCGAAAGAATGCCCCTCTTGGTGGCATCTAAAATATCAGATTGCGTGGCTTGTAACAGACCTTCTGGTTTCGACCCAGTGGAGGTAGAAGCTTCTGGTGAGGAGGATGGTGCAGAGGAGGTAGCTGCACTATCCTCACGAATGGCAGGTTTCACTGGTCGTGACGGCTGAGTAGTCCCACGGGGTTCCGCTTTCAAGGTCTTCGGAGCGGGCCGCAGGTCGACCTTAGGTTTTCTGGGTGGGACAGAGGTTGACGGGGGAGGGATACCTTTTGTTTTCACGTTGGTCTCATCCGGTAATGTCGAATACCGGGCATTGGCAATCCTCGCAATTGACAGCGACGCGTACGGAAAAGAAATTGTTGGAGATGGCCTAATTAGAATATTCCGTCTACATCTTGAGAACGAACGTGAACGATTTGGTATTGGTTTCAAAGCTTGTGCAGTGGTCCTGCAGCATGGTGAGGGCACAGTTGATCGGATAACATTGAACAAGCTCACCACTCCTTCAGCAAAGGCTTGTTCAATGCCCTGATCATAGGATACCGCTTTGACGAGTCACCAGAGAGCGAAACAGACACGTCTGACTAGCGGCGGATGACAAATTCAGATGACAGATATAAGCGTCAAGGCCCGCTATTACTTATTTGGGAATCAAAAGCAAGAGTGGATTGTGAAGCACTACATACATCTGATATGATCTATGCTAGACAACTTGGCGACGCTTCCAAACCCAGCTTATCTACGACTGCGACATCCGACGCAAACGGATGTCAAGAAATGGGGGATAGTAGACAGAACAGGTGCACGCGACTATCTTCACCTCTTTACCGTGCCTTAGCCCATCCACCAGTCGACAGGGAGTCTGGCAATGAACCAGCGCAATTGTTCGCCTCCGTTTTGTTACTCGTCAATTGAATGGTAATGTTTCCGCCCACACGGAAGGTATCGTAAAAGTCTACGTGACACCTAGACGTCGGACTTCCATTGACGATGACGGATTTCACGTAGGCTGACGCGCCGGCCGGGATCGTGGGGTTCAAGCTTTTGGGGTCGAAGCCCTCCACTGTAACGGTGGTGCTCTTGTTGAGCCCGCTATTATGGATTGTATAAGTGGGCAGGAAAGGGCTAAGAACAAGAAATTGCGTGGTCGATGGTACTGAAGTGGCAGCTAATTAGAATCTGCAGAGACGGCCAGGATTGTCAAGTATAAGAGACTTACCGGGATACAGGCCAAGCAAATGGAAGATCAACAGGGTGCCCATTGCGCATTGGTCGTCATTTCCGGGAAGCCCTGCTGGGTCTGGAAACCGCAGTGATACATCAGCAAGTCTCCAGCTGGCGGCAGTCACCTCAAGGAACAGCTGACCGATTGCAAAATTATTGTATACGACCTGTCTTACTTGGTCAACGGATTTCGCGGGCTGATCGCTGTAATGATATCCCAGGGGTGTCTACGAAGACACATTTAGAGTTTGGACAACAGAATCAGAGCAGGTCGTAGTATCTTACTTGGAATGAAGGCTCATTCCCCGCAAGATAGTACCCGGCCTAGTAGGTCTTTGAACATCTGTTATCCCACAGCAAACGGATTCCTTACGCTGAAGAAATGATCCAATCTGGTCGTGAAAGTGTCCTAATTGACAGATAATCAAAGTCAGCTTAATAATTACACCCTTGACAACTTGTCTTACATTTCCGCCCATCAACTGGACCAGGTGAGCAGTGTCGTGGGGTGCGAAATTCGAGTATTCCCAAGAAGAGCTGGATATACCGACATAGATTCAGTCTGGTAATGTTGCCAAGCGGTAAAGTGGTACCTTTCATAGAATCCGTTCTCGTTGTCTTGCTGAAGCGAGCACGAGCGAGATGAGTTGGTGTCTTTCGGTGAGCAGTTGATTGGGTCCTGGAATGCAAAGCTTCCATTGGAGTGGCGCTTTTGCATGAAACCTGATCGGCAAACAGATGTCAACGTCAATATATGGTTCAGACGGACGTTGTCTGACCTTTGAAGCCATCGCTTGTAACGCTTGGATCCCAGACGTTACGGTAGGACTAATTAAAACGTCAACAACAGCTTGTGCCCTGCTAAGCTGTATTACTGTGCTTACCAAAGACTAGATAAACAATGATTATCAGTAGGTGATTGGATATGTGAAAATACACTCAGATTGAACATACCCTGTTGGCATAGTACGCCTCATCATCGGTCTTACCCAAGAGCTGCGCGACTTGACGAATACCAAAGTCGTTGAAAGCATACTGGAAGCGGCAATGAGAATGTCAGCGCCAGGTATCGCTACATATGCGGCCCAAGAGGCTGACTTCAAGTGTACGGCTCCCTTCACGTGTCTGCCTACCCGTACTGGAAGTGTCCAGAACTCCGAATGGAACATAGCCGAATTGCCTGGGTGTGCCAATCAGTAATGTACAGTAACCAGGCCAAGACCAATATATTCATACTTGTACACGTTAATCTGTCGCCCTAAAACAACGTCATCCAGATTTATGTGAAAACTCGATTCTGTATGTGCATACCTTGCGTGTTCCACTCCGGTGGATTCACTTGGCCATCCGAGACGAGAGCTGTATAGAGTTCGTTCACATCCACGCCCAGGGCCTGCGCTTCGTTGTGGTACTTTACTGCAAAGTCTGCGAGGATCGGTACGCCGTTGCTTCCACCTTGGGTCCACCCTGGCAAATTGTTCGCGCGACACTTTAAGGAAAGAAGTATACAATTTGCTGAGCATTTTCAAATAGTGGTGATAGGGGTGCGACTAACCTCAGGTATCCAGCCATTTTTGCGCCAGCCATCAATGTAATTCTCCACGATCTCCGCAAATTCCGTAGGGGAGTGCAAAGACATCCATGGATAAAACGTTCGGAACTATTGTACAACGATGTCAATTATCATTGGCGATTTAGGTGAAGATAACACTCACAGTATCCCAAGAACAATACAGCGAATCAAAGTACGGCGAGGCTGTGTTGGCAAACAAGCCCTGGCCCTCACCGGTCGCATTGTTCGGAGTCAAAGAAGCACGATAAACGGAAGAGTACAGCATCTCTGTGACGTTGGGGTCCGTGCGTCCTACGTCGATCTCGATTTTTCCGAGCTTCGCGTTCCATAACGCCACTGAGGCCTGGCGAACCTCATCGAACGATGCGCTGCCAATTTCGCTTTCGGCGTTAGCACATGCCTGCGCAGCGGACTGGAAAGACACCCCGACGCGAATGTTCACTTGGTTTGGTGTGTTGGCAAAGGAGAAGAGGGCGCCACTTTGGTAAGGCTGGCCGCCAAAGAGATTGATACTGAGGTTGAGATGTGTCTGTCCCAGCCCTAGGTGAGAGGAAAGGTATGTAATGGTAACTGGCTACCGTAGATGAAGCACTTACCTTTAGCATCCATCCCAAAGTTGTCTCCTGTCCAAACACCGTACTCGCTCAGCTGTTGATTACCGCCATCCAAAAGGTCGTAGCAAGCGAAGGCCTGACATCTAATGTTAGTCTATTGAGTGTGACATTCAGGGGAGAACCATACCTGGTAAGTGAAGCGCGGAGGACCGAAGCTATACGAAGCTGTCAGCCCTGATACCATTGCCATTCGCCAGTGGCGACACACCTCGATCCCCAATTGCCTCCCAATGTCACTCTGCCTTTGACAGGATCAATGTCCATTACGCCACCTGCAAAACCTTTTACATGGTCAGTTGTTGATAATTTCGCCTGAAATATGCTGGCATACTAGCTGGCAGGTCATTTGCGAGATCCAGGACAAAGTACGGCTTCGAGCCTTGAGGGAACGTGAAGCGCTCCAACCCGGCACGCCTCGTCGACGTGGCTTCCATCTTGATATTGTTGTCAAGAGTGGATGTAAAATATCCTGGGGCAGCATCTTCAAGACAAGTGAGACAATGTCCGGCAGTCTCTATACATACAGGAAGGAACGCACCATCCGTATTACTCTTCCGGAAACGCAGTCGGTTGTTAATAATGGTCGTGCAGCTGTCAAACCCTTGCGGGCAGAGCAGCGGCATGATTTCAAAATTTCCATAGGAGCCTGTTCACCATTAGTTACGTGCGAGGTGCTGGCTATTCAAACGCCACATGCCTAGAGAGGAACCGGTTCCGCTGTCGTGCAGTGGACTGAGACCTCTGACCATTTGTGTTGGGTCGACAACATAACCGGCAGGTGCATAACCAGTCATGTCAATAGTGAATTTTGCCTGCAATCGCACATTGATTCATGTAATTGGATTTCTCATGCTTGCGACAATTCAACACACCATGCCAAATGGAACAGATGCACCGGGACAGACATCACCAAAGTTGTCGGTCCCTGAGATATAGTTGAACATGACGAAAACGCGAACTCCGTGAGTCCTCACCAATAAAGGGGTTGACGAACTGGGTCCAGTCAATCGTTTTGTTATGGGCAGCATTTTTTATCGCAGCAGAAATTCGTTTCTGCTGCTGGGGACTAGGCTGACCCTGCACCATGCCTGCAAGGGATGTGCATGACAAGAGAGAGAAGAGCAGACGAAAAGGAGTGAGGAGCACCATCTGGAAGACAGTGAGGTGTTAGTTACAAAAAGAGTGTGGCTGGTCTGATTCTTATGGAACGGTGAACGTTCAGAAGAACCAGCACATATGGACTAGGCAAGTGTAGCACGCGCTGTAGATATGCGAACGGCGCTAGACATGAAAAAATTTGCTATAAGAATGTCGCGTGACTGACACGCATGTTGATTCTTTCCTGCTGGCAAAGCGCGTGACGTCACACGCGATGTGTCACCAGCTCATAACAGCTGGGCAGCTTGTTCTGGCGGACGCCTGTCCAGTCTTCTATGCCGTACATGTGCATCTCAGCGGCCCGTATTATTTAACGTAGAACCAGCGCATACTTCATCGACCAGCAACCTAGGCTTCGCTGGAGATAGGAATGCGACATCGGGTATAGGTACCACATGGATCAGTTCCATGCCCAATCACACCTGTTCGCAGATCCCTGCGTCAAGGATGCAATTGAGAAAGTATGCCCATTCAACGAGACCGCGTTGGGAATAGGTGGACTGACCTGAAGCACGCCCTGAGATTAGCCTGGGGAATTTGCTGCCATGGCCTCTATCTGCCTCCAGACAAGGTCTAGCCCCTCCACTGCCCAAAATCCCCTCTCTTCTGCGCTTAACCGCCCCAGCACATAAGCAGCCACATCCCCACTCCCTTTGCCGATTCCAACTCGTATTCGACGGAAGTTCGCGTTCCCTCCGAGAGCCTGGATGATGCTCCGAACCCCGTTATGACCCTCTGCAGAGCCTCCAGCCTTAGGCGACGCACTCAAGGGTCGATGGGACAGTGAGTCGTGTATCACAATTAAATGCGATGAAGATGGTGGTCGAATGTGCTTTTTTAGAGAAAGCGCAACCGCAAGCCCTGATATATTCATAAGAGGCTCTGTGCTAGAGTCAGTTGATTCCATAATTACACAATGGGGCTCTCCATACTTGGCTTGATAAACGTGAACTTTGCGCGATTGGCTAAGGAGCGTGGTAGGGATTTGCCCTCGGATCCTCCATAAATGTCAAGCTCTTTAGTCCCCTCCCAGCAAAAAATTCTGCGGTCTAATTCCATTCGGACACCAAATCGCGCCGCGAGAGTGTCGATTATTAGATGACCCACACTAACATGGATCGACTCTGTTCAGCTATGGAACCAAGTGCAAAAAGAGAGCTACCTATGTCGTGTTCCAGGGTGTGTTATGTTGCCGAGACCTACTATCAGATAATGTGGAATGCTACTCATGAGTGGACTGTGTAGGAAGCTCGGTGGTGAGGAAATATGTGACAGACATGTAGCACCTAGCCACGAACAGCATTATAACCAGTGTCGGAACGGAGTCACGAACAATTGTAAGCAACTGGGCACTCTGTCAGCAGCACCTCAAGAAGACTGTCGAAAATGCGGGAATGATCACGTGATAAAAAGCTGACTCAGCAAAGCGGCTCATTGTACGATGGCGAGTCAAGCAGCGGCTGGGCCTGATTCTACGGCGGGACTGATAGCCTCGCTTGGCCTTATGAAGCCTGGCGGTGGTGGTCAAATGTCGCAGCAGGATGTTGTCCAGCTCCTCATCAAGAATATGCCGCAACTAACAGAATACGCCAAGCAAGGCAAGCTGAATGAGACTCAGATGAACCAGGTATTCATTCCTTGCCTATTATACTTTTCCCTTTCACTGCCGGAATCGTATTGTATTGTTCAATTATGAGGGTCCCTTTGTGAAACGCAAGCCTCATATCAATATGCCCTGCAGCTCCGCATTCTTACCCAGCACGCTCAACAACAACGTATGGCCGCAGGACAGCAGACGTCAACTTCTCCACAGAATGTGGCATCCTCATCTGCAACACCTTCCCCTTCCAAGGTTAGCTCTCCAAGGCATATTTCCGCATCGCTTCCATCAATTTGGTTGTCCAGTCTACGCCACCTGTGGCACCCCCTGCAAGTACGGGGAGCACTGCGTTGAAGCGCAAGTCAACCGGGGATGATCCACCCATCTCCGCCAACTCAAATCAGGGATACCAAATTAGCCCCACACTCAACACGACAAATCCTGGTCCGCAGGCCTGGCCAAATAGTTCAGCACAGGGTAGACCAACTCTGACGGGTGGTCTCCCTGCCGGCCGCATTTCTGGTGCGCAGCCTCTGCGTCATTGTCTTTCGTATCATGATGATTGAGGTGTGGTGACACAGGAACACCGGCACAGGTGGAACGTGTGCCGGAAGACCTCTCCATGTATGGCCTGGGAGAAGGAAGGGTAGGCCCGCGAAAGATGACACCTGCAGATCAGAGCATGCGGCGATCCATCCAGGATTTAGTGTCGAGCATTGATCCTAATGTCAGAGTCGAACCTGAGGTTGAAGACGTGAGTGATACTTGCAAGGGGTTGCTATATACGAGTGTGTTACCTGAAATCCATACAGCTCCTGTTGGACATTGCTGACGAGTTTATTGACTCGGTTACCAATTTTGGCTGTCGTCTCGCGAAGCATCGCGGAGGAGATACACTTGAAGTGCGCGATTTGCAGCTTCACCTCGGTGCAGTCATGTCTGCTTATTGCGGTGTGTAGTCACTGACATACCTTCAGAACGCAATCATAATATTCGTATTCCTGGCTTCGCGTCCGATGAGACGCGTATTTCCATTTCGCACAGCGCCACTGCCGCCTCGGCCCCTGCGAATGCTGCCAAGAAGGCAACCCAGGGCACACACATGACGTTGAGGTCGGCTCGACTTGCAGCGGTGCAGCAGGCCAAAAAGGAGGCACGGCTAATGTAGACCGGCTTCACGCTCTTACCCCTTCCCGTTTTGTCGCACGCTCGCTATGTATCAAAAATTGTATTTTGATGCTGATACGAATACGGACCAGCTAATCATAGGTATCTAAAAGCAAGTCATCAGTTGTGTATACTGGTATAAATATGTGTTACTTGTGAACATACCACCGCCGCCGCCATCGTCTCCACCTCGCGGTCCGCCCAGGTAATCGTCGTCGTCTGCCTCGCCATTATCAAAATACTCTTCGACATAGTCATTATCATCTTCTTCCTCATCTTGATCATAATCCGGATCCTCTTCCTCGCCATCCCTCTGTTTGTCTTCATCATCGTCCTAATGATTTAAATATGTCAAATGCGAAACGCGCGACAGGGAGAAAAGTGCATATAAGCATACCTCGTCCCCATCACCTTCTTGCTCTTCGCGTTCGAGGTCATCAAAGTTAGCTTTGGTTTTTTTAACTTTCTTCGTTCCCACTGCGAAAATGACAAAGAGAAGGACAAAATCAGTACACATTGCCGCTCAGGCATAGTTGCGCCAACATTTCCGTTTTTTCTTGGGGTTGAAAAAGCCCTCGAAAATTTCTGGCGGGAAGAAGGCAGGGTTAAGGTCCTTTCGTTTTAGTGTTGGTTGTGCCGCCGCCGTTGGACGATATTTGTCCGAGTAGCGTGGCAAGTCTGGCACAGGGCTCAGAGCCATTCCCTAGATCACATCAAAGCACAGACCGGTAGACTTCTTCGACTCTACAATATAATACGCTGATGCGCGCATCTTATTCTCAAAGTCAATTTGGTGGCGAATGTCCTCTTTGTCTGCGGGACTGAGTGCGGAAAGAACGGGAAGGGGGTCCATCGACGGGTACAGAGCAGTGGGCTCTCTGGAGAGGGTGGCCAGGTCTTCGAAGGAGAGGCCCATGGGGGGCATATTACTGCCCCCTGGGAAGCCACCTCTTCCTCGTCCAAAGCCTCCCCGTCCTCCACCCCGTCCGCCACCTCGTCCTCCTCGAGACATTACTGCGGCTCTCCGGGATGTAAATCTATGTCCGTAAAAAACGAAAGCGAATCAATTAAATTGGTACAGGAACAGCGAGTACTCGAGCTTTTACCCTCAGGACTCTTTCTGGCGTGGCTGTGGTTTTTCAAAGGCCGCTGAGCGAAATTGAAAGCCCGCATCATCGTCTTTCCGGCCACGAACGCCACTCAAACATGTCCACCAACATCGACAAGAGTCTTGCAGACGTACGTGTTTAGAAAAGCTTTAATACGATCCTTGTATACAACGCCTCAACGCAGGTCATCGCTTCTCGTCCTAAGCGCCGTCGGAGCTCTCGCCGTGCATCTGCAAAATCTGCCCTCGTAGGCTCTCCCGCATCCCAGAAGGCAGCAGCAGCTACCCCAGCCCAGCGGGCGCGAGTGCAGAATCAGGCTCAGGCCCAGACCGCGAGTACACCACATGCAGAAAAAATCATCGTGTCGAACCTCCCCACAGATGTAAACGAGGCCCAGATCAAAGTTCGTGCCCTAAAACCCCCTATGGACGCGCAGAATTCTAACTGTTACTCTCAGGAACTTTTTTCCATGCAAATAGGTCCGACGAAGGAAGTGACTCTGCACTATGACAACGCGGGTCGTTCCAAAGGCACTGCTTCCGTCCTTTTCAGCAAGCGTGGGGATGGTACCAAAGCATATCAACAGTATCATAACCGGCTTATCGATGGGAGTTAGTGTTCGTTTCCCTACCGCGCTGGAACGTGTACTTTGTGCACGGTCCTCTCCACATCACTCTTGCCTTTTAGCTTGCGTTGCTTCGAGTCTCGTGCGTGCCGTGTCCCTTCATACCGAGATTCGGCTACACCCGCCATGCTGCAAAGTGGTAACGGAAACATGGTATCCAAAGCTACGTGACTCGCGACCCCGGACGTCATATTCTGCTGTCATGGAGCCTTTAACTTGACCTCCACGATTCACGTGGAGAAGTCTCTGTTGGAGGTTTCCAGCGAGGCTTGAGTTGTCGAGCACGCCTGCGCAATCTGCTGCACCGAATGACCCACTATGTGCTTATCAGATTGTATCGCGTCGCTTGACCTCTTGCATCCGCACACGAGAGCAGATCATCTGTACATCGTGGGGCGACTCGCGATATGACTCGAACACGAGCCATGATGACGCAGGGATATGATGGAGTATACTTGCTTACAAGTACTTTTGATCCTGACATCCATCTTTGTCCTTCGATTTTGTCCATGTTTGTCGCTTGGATTTGCATGTCGGTGGGAGCGGCTTGATAGGAGACCGTCATTCATGTGCAAAGATTGAAATGTGGATGGTTTACACGGCGGCGTTACGGCTTTGGACGGTTTATGGATCGGCAACACTAGACACGAAGCAACGCACGGCACGCCCACCTCACATTCCTTCTTCTGCGTCTCGTCTTCCCCGACGTGTCGGCTGACATATCATTTCTGCTTATCCTTTCTTCCGATTTTCTCCAGAGCGTCCCATGAAAGTCGAAATTGTGCTCGACCCGGCTAAGGCACAAGCAACACCCACCCTGTCCCAACGTGTTGGACCCGCTCCAGCTATTACCGCTGGAACCGCTGGCACACAAGGGTTCGTTCTGGGCAATGTTCGGCTATCTCTGGCAGTGCCGTTAATTTGATATCTTTAGCGCTACCCGCGGAAAGAAGGGAGCGAGAGGCCGTGGGGGAAAGAAAAGGAGGGTGCCAAGGCCAGCAAAGTCTGCAGAAGACCTGGATGCTGAGATGGCTGTATGTGAAGTCCATAACATCTTTCTCATGCAGTGATTGATTTTTTTTTGAATGTTTTTCCTATCAGGACTACACTGGTTCTACGACGGCGGCGGCCACTTGAATGTACTTGACATATTAATGTTGCTGTTGCTGTTGCTGTTGTCTTGTCTGTGTTTGGGATATGACGAATTTTCTAGGGGATGTAAAAAAGTTTGAGTCCGGGACCACACGTTACATAAAGGCTGTTGTATACATAAATGTGTTCACCAGTGATGTCATCCCCGACGAACAGCTTGAATTCAGTTTTTGGTTGCGACCCTGCCTCGCTAGGCACCGGCGTCCCTTATCCCCGCAAGCTTTCTGAGCCGCTCGGTTCAGCGGAATTCAATTCAATCCATTCAATGCCCCACGAGGGCTTGATTATAACATGGTAAATCACCCATTTCCAATTGACCTTGTTATTTCACGCCACACGCTAACCTGGATATATTTCAGTCCTCATCATCCTCTACGACGCCGGCACGAAGTATGAGCGGCCGTGTGCTCAAACGACGTCCATCGACTGCTCGCTCAAAGCGAGCTTCCACTCGTGATGCTCGTTCGCCTGTGTCCGACCAGGCTGCTCGTCATCTTTTCCATCCTTCGTCCCACTTGTCTCCAACACCCAAACTTGCTAGCCTCCGTGTGGCTGTCCTCGACTATCTAAAGGACCTCGAGAATCGCCTCTCTCAGCTAGAGCCCCCGTTGCATAAGCTAAGGGATGAGCGCAATGAGGGAAGTCACCCGCAGCTGGCGGTATCTTTGCAGCGTGCTCGCAGCGGAAGTTTCTCTGCCAGTGCTATAGATGAAGCGTGTGCCCGGATCCGTGATGGTCTGGAAATGTTGAACCGAATTCGTGCAGATGTTTGTTCCCAGCTTCCAGACCTACCAGGCTTGGACATTCTTCCCGACTTCACTCTTGACGACGTTCGCTCGCACATACCTTCTTTCGAATTCCCAGACTTGGACCTCCACCTAACTTCCACTCTTGACGACGTCGCCCTTAATTTCGAGAAGATCCAATCACCCCTTTCTTACCTCCCAACCCTCTCCAATCATTTGGAGTCCCTTCATGAACATCTCCTATCCCTCCAGCTCCCCTCTTCTCTCTCAATTACCTTTCCGACTTCGTCACTTAATGGGCGGGTTTCAGAGCTGATCCATAAGCTGCAAGATCCAGATCTTTTCACGGATCCTCTCAAGGGCCCCCTTGACTTCTTTGGAGATTCTCGGAGACCGTTCGAGTCCGCCGAAACAGAGACTGACAGCAAATGCGAAGCTCAGATTCAATATGCCCTCATAAAATCCCGTAACGGTAAACGACTCATCCGTTTTCAGGATCTTCCGCATCGGTTTCGAAACGACGAATACGTTATCTCTGGCTACCGGTGAATGGCGTTCTTTCTTCAATGATTTTTGGCCGGTTTCTCACCCTAACCGCCAGATTTATACCCTTGTTCCGATGGCCTCTTCTCTTGCTCTCCCTTTTCCAGTTTCACAATGAGACAGCCAATATCTGGACTCATTTACTTCCGTTGATATTCTCTCTCGCCACGCTCTCTTCCTCTCTGCGTCCGCTCCTTCAGTCCACGCGATATATCCACGATATTCCTGTAGACTTCGCCGACCGTGTTTTCATGATGTTTGCAAACATATGCCTTCTCTCATCTTGTGTCTGGCATGTCATGTCCGGCTGTGCACACAGGAAAGCTATGGAAACGGCCGCACGCGTCGACTATGTAGGAATCGGATGGTATGTTTTGAATCTTTATGCTGATCAGGCCGCTGGTGCTCATCCGAGTGTCTCAGGTTGATCAGCGCCAGCATAGGCTCCATCGTGTATTATGGATTCGGATGTCGACCGCAGACGGCTATTCTCTACCTCTCCGTATCCCTCGCACTTGGTATCGCTGGGAGCATATTACCTTTCATGACCTGGTTCAATGAGCGAAAGAACAAGGTTTTTTTCCTTCCTGATTTCGTCAAGCGCATCACTGAGTTTCTCTGGTCACCCACAGAAGTGGCGCATCATGTTTTTTCTGTCGCTCGTCTTCACTCTCATAATCCCTATGGCACACCTCGCTGCTGTACATTCCCTTTGGGACATGTACATCTTCATCAGTATGTCCTTTCTCCGTTCACCATACGAGTAGCTAACATGCGCTCTTTGATGCAGAGGCCGAATTGCTGTCGCTTGCGGCGTACGCTGTTGGATTAATCTTCTACGCGTTCCACTTCCCCGAATGCGTTGTACCGATACGGTGGGCAAAGTGCACCGACTGGATCGGTGGCGGCAGCCACGCTATTTGGCACTTGTTCATTGTGCTTGGTACGGACCTTTTTATGTTCACGTATAGTTGAATTCTTTCTGAGAGATTACCGGTATTGTCAGCCATTAAATTGCACAAGGATGCCATGGTGGCGTTTAGGGGAGGGATTGGCGACGAGATGTGCACGCTCACTTGGGACAGGAGTGATGTATTGGGGGCATTTAAACCTTCCGTCACAGCGTAGGTTTGGGGACTATCAGGGACAATAGAGTTGCGTTTTACGGTTGACCTCGTATAGAACAGCATGCTAGAGTTGAAGCAATTCACTAGACTATTTCTTGGAAACTTGGCAGGCTTCTACCATCGCACTTACGGCTTGTTCTGCAAATGCCTATTACCCCACACGGTCTTAACAGGTCATTGCACACTCACATAATCAGCTTGCCTGCATCAAACTGCCTGCTGCTTCACTGCCCGTAATACGCTCCAACCGCATGTAGTCATACTTGCAGTAGAGAGCGCAACACGTAATGTCCGACGAATCTACCCCGTCATCTAGAAAAGGGTACGACAGCAGCTCGGTATAAAACTGGGGATGTTCGGGAAGTCCATAAAACACGATATTCCGCACGCCCCGAATGCGATACCTAAGACGAATAAGTACAAAAATACATCCCGAGAGACAGCGTGGGCGACTACTGTGTACTCGCCTGCGGAAGAAGTGAAACCGTTCGCTCATGAGCAGAAATCGCTTTTTGCCACTGAAGAATGACTGCCGGGCACGCGAAATGTCCTGGTTCGAAGAATATCTAGGGGAACAGATTTAGTGAAGGTCGTTTATTTCTCGTAAGGTATGACGCACTCTGAGAGAATGGCAAGGGACACATCGGACATCTTGCGAAGGTGATTTTGTACTCGAATGAAGTCGAACGACGAGGGCACGAAGATGATAGTGTTCGTACTTTGAACCGCAGACTTGAGGATCGATGGGAATATCTGCGGGATAGACGTCGACATCGTCACATGCATGCAAGTAATTGGTCAGTCACCTGTGTCGTGAAGAACTCAAACCGCTTGTCCGCTTCTGACTTTGGGGATATACAGTGGAACTTGGTGAGTGTCTAGCCAGTGCAACAAGCTGAATCTCAATAACTAAGAAATACTGTAAGTTCACCCACCTGCTCGACTCCTTCGGGTACGGCAACTGGCTTCCACTTCCGCTCCGTCCTCAGTTTGCCAGCCACATTTTTGAGACTGCGGCTGAAAAGAGAACGCATTTCGGGCGTCTCGTATGGCGATAGTAGAATCGACTGACGAAGATATGCTGCGCTGAGATACAAGATCACGAATCTCCTACTCTGAAAAGAACAAATAGACACCTACTGGCCATCTAAATACCAAGGTTTGATGCGTGAAAAGTCAGCATCATGCGAATCCTTGGGCAGTTGATTGAGTCGTCCGAGAATGAACTACGAGGGCTCAGACTGATGATCACTCCAGTCATGAAGGCACAAACCTGAACGTGTTCCCAGTTCTGCATTGTAAGAGCATCCATCTGATCCATGATCAACACCTCTATTGACGAGAGAAAATCGGAGCTCCTAAGGATCTGTTTGTCAACACGTAACATAAAAAGAGACAACACTGAGCACTTTTCTTTTTCTATAGACATTCTCAGGCCAAGTGGACTAGCAATGATTACATCACACCGGTAGAAATCCGCGAAAATCTTGACAGACTTCTTCGTCAGCTTGACACCGACCCTGAAGTTGTCGTCCACGTTCCCTTTGAATGTCTCGACATGATCTTGCGGGTAGGTTCCCCAATCTGCTGTTGCGAGCTTGTCGACTGTCCCCGGGGGTAACGAAAACTCTGAAATGAGCCGGCTGTGATTTTCCACTTGGTGAGACGGCAGCTGTGCAAGCAGGGCTTCTGCCCAGTACAAGGCGCTCGATCGAAAGGGAAGGAGTATTAGAACGGAGGGGCGAGTAAATCCTTGGTCTTGGACATCGGAGGGGGTCGTGGATGAACCCTTGGATGCCTGCGATAGACGGTCGTTGTTTTTCAAAATTCTCCGACGGATACTGTCCCGACCAAGTGTGAGTGAGAATGGCGCTAGATAGTAAGTCGAACCATCACTTGCCTGAATACGTGGTTTAAGGCATGTAAAGTAACTGCATCTCGCAAGATGGAACGTTGATCAAGTTCTACCCGGGTGACAAAAAGGTCTCGATAGTAAGAGAGCGAGGAGAGTATATCCGAGCGCAGTTCACTTTGATCTGAATGCTTAGTAGGTAAATCATTCTCACAACTTTAGGCAAACGCCTACCGGCCGATAGCTGAGCGCCCCGAGCGTCGTAGGCTGAGCGTAACTTTTCCCGAATCTTTGAGAGAGTGTGACACGGTCCGCTCTTCCATAGGTACAGATAAACTTACAGACACCTGGGTAACTGGAGTCACCGTGCCACTAGACTCGGGCATCGAAAGTGAGACTGCACCCAATTTCCCATGCCGGAGGATACTCTTTTTCCATTTGCCTTGATCAACATCTTCGCAAATTGGTTCGCTCAACAATGTCTGTTCTGGGCCGAAGTGAAATTTATAAGGTGTTTGGGCTTCGGAATCTGCCAACCGTCAGCTTGGATGGGACAAAGAAGTTTTATGTAAATCACCTTCGTTTTCCCCTTCAACCTCAGGTGCACCGGAATGGAGCTCGTCACCATTATTGTCACTCTGCCCTGGCGTTACCTGCTCTCCATCCTGCTGTAAAGGCGTTTGTGACGGGACGTCTTGGTCAAGGAGCGGAACTGTCTTTTTCCTCTTGTTTAACTTGAGTGATTCTACTGTTTCAATGATAGGTCGCTTTCGTTTCAAAGCCGAGACGTTGAGTAACGTGAGTAGTTGTGTCGTGGTATCGTCCATCCCCTTGCAACGACTTTTTCTACAACTCAATCGTCCGGTATTCTCGCAGACGCCGTAAGTAAATTTCTACTTGCGTCAGATGTGGATCCCCATGGGTCAACATATATAATGACTTTCATTCAGATTTCTCAAGGAGGGTTTTTGCTATACACTGTCATCAGATGGAATGAGACTTACGAGTTGGAAACATCATCCACACTGAGATGAGAAGACAAGAGGAGGCCAGCAATGAACGCCTGGGGGCACTGTTAAGCATAATTTAAAACCACAATGCAACCATCAGTATCCCCTATCGCTATTCTTCCCATGCTATCGTCTAGAGCCACGGAAGATATCCTTTGCCTCCCATCTACCAGGTCTTTCCATCCGCAAGGACGTTCATATAAAGTCTTTGTGCCCACATTGAAATCGACCTGCCATTCCTCCGGAATATCTGGCGCAAGTAGTTGAGTCGATACAGCATTGATATATAACGGCACAACACAGCGAGCTGGATAGCTGTGCGTCTTCGGACCGACGTTGCGGGTTTCGAGCCAACAGCCTCTACCGCTTGGACTTAAGCAAATTTTGCCACAGGATGGCAATATGTGAATTGTTCGAACATGCGTTGGAGGGAAACGTATAGGTATAGCCGGAGGTTTTCCATCAGGCTGTAGGGTCTCAATATCGAACACGTAGTGATGGATGACATGAAAGCCGCCATCCAGAGAGCGTACTAGGACCGACAATGGCTGTCTGCGTGGAGGTTTTTGACCGGGTATGCGAATGCAGTGTGTTTGCAAATTATATCCTGTGACGGCCGTAGCAATAGTGAGAAGTCGCCATGGAAGGTTGAAGCGAGCGACGGCGCAAAGTGATGAAATGCTACATGGTGCTTGATTGGTGGGTATCAAGAAGAGCTCAATGGAGGTATGTGTGACCATCAGAAGCGAGTTATCTTCAAGAACACTCATGTCTACCGTATTATTCCACTGCAAGTTGACTTCAGTATATTGAGTGCAGGCTTTTGGCGAGCGGACTTACGTCTCCAGGGAACACAATCTCTCCATAAAGCCGGAAGATGCAGTCATCCTGCCAATGAACGACTCGAGGTTGCTCAGACAGACCAAGTAATGGTCCTCTGAAGAAATGTAGCCAGGAAGCAGCTCCGGCATCGATGGTACCCAAATTTAAGAAACAACCACGGAATCTATCAAGGCCGAGAATAGTGACTTCAAACGTGCTGTGCAAAGGCTCAGAAGACGCAAACGGTATCATGTAAAAGCGCTCTAACCCAGGCTCACTCTCACATGCAACTCCCAACAGACCTTGCGCACTGTCGTGTTCTAAACATTCTGAAAGCTCATTAACCCGGATGCGACGAATGAGATGTTGACTTGTCCACAGGGCGACGAGATACACGCTGCCGCCGTCCGGCGAGATCTCCCAGCATCCCAGCCTATACAAGCTATACGCAGCAACAAGATACTGATGTCCAGACGCGGTGTTGAGAAACGCGACTTCGCTGATCCTATTTAGTCTCTCCGAGGGATCAATGTCATCCAGGTCCCCTACGACGGACGGAATCTTCACGGCGCGAGTCACCCTGGGTCCGGGATCTTCAGATGTGAAATTATTGTGAAGGCGCGAGGCGTGCACGGTGCGGGACTCGATGTCAAAAGACGACGCAGCAAGATAGCGTTCACCAGATATTGGATACGGGGAGGGTACTGAGAGACCTCTGGCAATGACATGGTGGTGGAGTGCAGTGTGCCAGACGCAGCGCAATCGAGTTAGCGCGTAGAGCTTTTGACAAGTCTGGCAGGAAGGTCATATGTGCGCGAGCTGGAAGTGAGCAGCACACTCGCCATTCTTAGGGATATGATGTCCTCGACGGCGAGCAAGCATATGAACTCCACGATGACTTCGTTGGGGAGTCTGCATAGATAAGATGTCATTCCGAGACCAACGTCGTCGACTGGCTGCGTGCAGGCTTTGGCGCCAAGTCATTCCTAATTGGAATACTAGTATATTCCTTTGTCCTGTCGACTTTGGTCTCGCCCCGGGTCGGACAAAGGAGACAACTAGTAACCTTAAGCCCTGCTTTGTTTCATATTGTGGGCAGTAGGATGCCATGAGGCCCTATGTTATCATTGAAATTTATTGCAGCCGGTGCGGTCAAAACTTCTGAAGCGATTCTCAGCCACATCCTCGATTAATCCTGTTCATCAAGGAAGCGTCGTACCGCATGGACGAACATTAATCCCGGAAAGCTACGAGCGCACATCTCATAGCTCTACACATTCGGCACCTCACATGTCTCTCTGCTCTTGGCATACATCATATGGATGCTGATACGATCCAATCTTCGCAAACACCCAGTCATGGCACCTTGATTATACCCTACTTCGCGAAAAGCGCGAGGTACAGACATATGGCTGCTGCTGGAAAAGACTGGCGGCCTGTCTCTCGCGCCAAACAACTCCGAGGACCCTGATACGCGAGAAACGACGACTCCGGTGAGAAACCACAGGAGCGCTGGGGGGCGGATTGCCATCGAAGCTTTCCATCCATCGATGACGTCCCTAGTCCCGTGGAACCAGAGGGTGCCACTGGCAGGGATCAATAGATGAGCGCGTAAGATTACGATGCAGTGGCTTGTACAGTTTAATTCAAGTCTCTATTGATGTTCTTGCAGGCCAGGCCCACACTTCTCCAATCCAATCCAAGAACCGGACGATCGCTTTAGCCCCTCATAACTGACACCACCTACCAGATCAAGGTCCCCGCACGGACTCGGATCAGGTTTCACGGCTAACTCATGAAGCGAGGGTTCGTAGACCAGTGACGCTGCTTCGCGCGCTTAGACGGTTTCATATATAGGTGGAAACGACTGCATACGATACGTTCGCGCAGAGCGACGGTGCTCAATGTATAGTGGGTGCTCACGACATTTTCCTTGTCTCCCCCATTAAACCGGCCAACCTTTCACGGGATATATTACCGGACGTGGGGTCAGTTCCTTAGTCCGAATATATAACTATATTGTCGATGTGAGCCGCAGAACACGGACCGAGTACCCTGAGATGGCAGACGTAACGCCGGAGTAAGCGGTGAGGGTGTCTGTCTGCCAGGCACCTTCTTCCTTTGTAGGTTTATGCTGGGGGGGAGTAGTGCTAGAGATTACCGACGAAATCCCCGACTAGACATATGCTTCAAACTTGCCTTGACATCTGACAACACAGTATTGCCACGAACAATAACTTAAACTCTATGGCACTCAAGTTGTAACTCCGACTTCGGCGGCACGATCCAATCTTCTGGAGCAAATATACAGCAGCAGCATCGTCGAGCGCCTATTTCTCTCCCGCAACGCCAACAAGAGCACCGACGCCCTTACGGCCGTATGTGCTCCATCCGCGCTATCTGACACTGTCTCACGCTTTTCTAGACAGTCCTCACAAAACACACGGCACAAGGCCTGCAAAATTACCTGCATAGCTATATAGTTTGTTCAGTGCCTTACATCCAGACATGGCCGACGGATCTTCGTTCACGGGCAAGACGCTCCCTAAAGATGTTGCTGTTATCGCGGAGGGGAATGTGATGGAGAAGCCAGTGAAGTTGTTTGGCAAATGGGATACAGAGGGGTACGTGGCGTGGTGCATTGTCCTGCGAGTTGTGTTTGTGCTAATGATATCCTGTTTCTATTTTGCCTTACTGCTCGTTGCACTCGTTAACTGGACTGGCTGGCTCGCGCTTGGCCATTTTCGAATCGCCCGTGCTGCGTTGGACACGCTGTGATTTGTAGTGTGGAAGTCAAGGACATTTCGCTTACCGACTACATCCAAATCCGACACGCCGTGTGGCTACCGCATACCGCGGGGCGATACGCAAAGAAACAGTTCAAAAAGGCCCAGATGCCCATCGTCGAGCGCCTGGTGGACAGGTGTGTGCACTCTCTCGGGCCTTCACTTAGCTGCATGTCCCCGTCGATGAACTATCTCCGGCGATGTGCTTGATATGCGGTGGTTCCCGACGGCGAAATTACTCCGTCCATGCGTGTTTCTTCTTTTGAATCCGGCATCCCGAATATCCACTGACGAGAGCTCTTATTCGCAAAGCTTGATGATGAAGGGCCGCAACAACGGAAAGAAGCTGCTCGCCGTGCGAATCGTCGCGCATGCCTTCGAAATCATCCACCTCCTCACCGACCAGAACCCGATCCAGGTATGTAGTTATTTTTGCCGTTGTGTGGTTTGCACCGCTTCGCTGCCGAAGCGCGCACGTTCGCGGTTAGAGCCGTGCCTGTCCCGAGACGCCCATTAGAACGTCGTGACAGTCTATATTGTCCTCGGGATCGCCTTATCCACTTATCCAATGGGTGCTTAATGAGTTGATATGCAGGTTCTCGTGGATGCGATTGTGAACACTGGCCCACGCGAGGACAGCACGCGCATTGGGTCGCAGGGCACTGTGCGTCGCCAGGCCGTGGATGTGTCGCCTCTGAGGAGGGTGAACCAGTCGGTTGCCCTGCTGACGATTGGGGTGAGTGCAGGATATTGCAGACGTACTCTGCGTAATATGGGGGCCTCGGGACCACCTTGCTTTGCTTCCTTTGCGTACCTACGCTAACCGGATGCGACTGACTAACTGGGCTGCCCTTACTAGACCCGTGAAAGCGCATTCCGAAATGTCAAGTCTGTGGCTGAGTGCCTGGCGGATGAGCTGATCAACGCGGCGAAGGGGTCGTCGAACTCATATGCCATCAAGGTTAGCGTGTCCGGGGGAATGCGATTGTTCGCGCGCTGATTGGACTCTGACAGAAAAAGGACGAGCTGGAGCGAGTTGCGAAATCGAACCGGTAAAAGTCCGAGGCCGGGTGTCGGAGCGCCAACGGGAATGGATTGGGCTGTGTGGGGTGAAAGGATGGTCTATGTCTACCTATGTTGGTCGCGATATGAAAGACGATTATATTTGTGAGATAAAGGACTGGTACGGACGAGTAAGCCGGGACTCTGGAGCCGTGGGCACGTGTGCCCTGCGACGGTGCTGGCGAGCATGGCAGCCTGGCAGGGCAGCAGACGCTGTCCATGGCGGTGAGACGCCAGCATCGGAATCGCCGGGGAGCAAGCTGCGTGAAACCGGGCCAGATTTCAGCTGCCCACCATATTGCAAGCATAATCTGCGTGGCTAGACTGAGGTGTCATCGTATATACATGCCCTTTTCGTTCCCAGCTCCTCGGTACATGACATAATCATTCCACCCATACCCTGCTCCTTGTCTCTCTCCACCATCTGCCTCGTCCACATGTCTTCCTCATCCCGCTCCTCCGCCCGCGCCCATCGGTACGTCCTCGTCGCTCGCCCCATCCAGCTCGTTGTAAGCTCACCGCATCCTTCTCTCCCTCCTCCCTAGCTTTTCTCGTGCCCAGTTGGAGCATCATCTCCAGGTAACATCCACCCCCATCCTCTCAGCCCGTCATCCATCTCATGCCTCTACAGATCCTGAAATCCGCGGTCGCGACACCGCTTCTACCCCCAACCCTCCCGCCCTCGCCACCGGCGTCGCGCGGCGCCTCTCCCGTGCCACCTCCATCTTCGTCGTCTGCCAAGCGCAAACTGCCACCCGACGCCCCCCCGATCGAGCAGGTCAAGCGGCCCCGCACCTCTGTCCAACATGTCGACGTCCACCAGCACCCCCGCCGCCCACAGTCCGCAACGAAGACGACCCGGCGCCGTCCGCTGCCATGCCCACGGCGCCGCCCGTTGTCCTCGCTACCGCGCCCACCCCCGGCGGTCCCGAGCCCACCTCCTTCCCCCACCGCAGAGGCAAGCCCAGCGCCGCCGACTTTACGCGGTTCCATGAGCATTATTCGCTCCATGGCAAATCCCTCAAGTACTCGGCTGAGATTCGCAATCAGGCCGCGAGCTACGGACAGGACCACCAGCCCCCGCGCAAGTTGTACCCTGCCCCGTTGCCCGGCTCGCCTTATGCCGTGCACGCCCAACTCTTTTCCCGACTCGAGGCGGTGGATGCGCTCTTGAATTTCACGTACGCCATGTGGTGTAAAGACATGGTTGAGAACAAGTGCCACCACGCCCTCTGGGACACCATCGATCAGTTTCTGAAGTGGGTCCGGAGCCGCTGGGAGTGCTCTGAGACGCGCGGCGACCAGCAGCAAGCTTTTATCGGAATCATGTACGTTCTCGCTTGCTCGCGTTGACCCCAGCAGTGCTGACGTTTCTCTCAGTCGAATGGTGGAAGCATATATCTATTCGCGGAAGGCAGCCTTTCTGAACACGGCGAATGCTAAGCGCTTCGGGGAAGTCGACAAGCTAGTGAAGCCGCAGGTCCCGGCCGACCCCAGCGCCTCGATCTCGCCGGCAACATCTCTAGGCGGCTCTTCGCAGCACTCGGTCTCGAATGGGTCGCCTGCTGGTGTGGCGTGTCCAAGCCCCATGGCCAAACCCGCGAATCCAGCCCGTCCTCCCGCAGCGAACGCTGCACCCCACTCGCATCCCCCCCTGGGCCCCACCGTCGCCATCCCGAAAGACCTGTACGACAGCCTCCAGGCCGCACACAACTGCAGCACGCGCTCGGCGCGCGCGATGGCGGCGGCGGCGCTGTACCTCAACCTGCCCGTGCTTGCGCGCTGTTTCCCGCGGACGGCGGCGCGCGTGCAGGCCGGGCAGCTCCGGCCGGACGAGGAGGTCCAGGTCGACTTTGAGCAAGATGAATGCACGCGCCCGGACGGCGTCGCGGGGTTGGGGCTGGGCGGAGACCCTACGCCCGGGCCTGGGGAGGGCCAGCTGGTGTGGCCCGGGCCGCTGAACAGCCACGGCGGGGAGGGCGTCGCGTGGGTGTGCTTGTTGGGGCGGGCGATGATCCGCGAGATGGGATACCCGCTTGGATATCGGGGGCTGGAGGGGCGGCTGCAGAAGGACCCGCGGTGATAGGCCTGGGTTTGGCACGGCAGAAGAAGCTGCTACGGAAGGACAATGGCGGGCTCGCATATCTCCGGCTGCGTCTTTCATCATTTTCTCTATACATGGGACATCACTGGACCGCATCGGCACCCGCTCTTAGACCCACGCTCACCGGCAACGGACGACGACGCCTGGATGAAGCTACCCGAACACGCACACAGATGATGATCAACATCATAGCTACGGACCTCGCATACGCATCGAGGTGCGATATTTATCTCCCTGCCAACGGTCGGGAATAATTTCTTGTGGATATCGGTCTGTGGTGGACTCTCCCTCTCAGATCCTTGTTTTTTTTTTTTTGTTGTTGTGCCTGTGTCTGTGCTATGGCTACTATTCCACATTTCTGCTTGTGATTCTCCACTTCCCCTTCCCCTTCCCCGCGCTGTGAATGTTGTTTTTTTTAACGTGTCCTTTTTTTTTCTTCCTTTTACTTTTCATTGGCTCTAGTGTGCATTCTCATTGTCACGTAGACGAGTACATTGCAATTGGAGGTCCCGGCTTTGCGATAAGCGTGCGCCTCGAGTAAGCGGCAGCGGCTGATTGCCGTACATACACGGTTGCAAACTTGGTGCCTGCATACGGAGGGACGCTGATCCCGCGCCTGTGTTCGGTGACTCAGGGCGGCAGTCAATATTTATAATGTCGCCGCGTAGATCGCCGGAGTTTAAACTGCAAGGCTGTATCTACGTCCAATATCAAAGCTTTGCATACTTCTTCCTAACAAATCTATCATCATGGTACCCAATAGCCACAGACACACCTCGCTTTACTAACAATGGATGCGCGTCAAGCACACATTCCTCGATCTCACTATACACCTTCGGGTGCACATACGCCAAAACTAGCTCCATCTCCAGCTGCTCTAGTTTCCGAAACTTTTCTGCAAGAATGCAGTCTACTTGGCCCCAAACAGCAGCTGAGCACACCTCCTTAGACGTAAGAGCGCCATCGATTTCCACTTCGAGATGGATCTGTTCTATTTTGTTAGAAGCATCAATATTAGAAAGGAACCCTAGGAGCCAGGCCGGCCCGAGTGTCATTGCGTCGAATTTCCAAATACTGATATTGATCAAAGATAGGAAGCGAATATTCGAATTATATCCCAGTGTGACGTCGAATGCTAGCTTTGGGTCTACTAGTAGAAACGCCAACCTATAAGCTAAACAAGTATATTTGACCTCAAATAGGTGGTCACTCACCCAGCTGACGATATGGCTGACGTGGCATACAAAACTCGACTTGTTTGAGTGAGCCGCCAATGGTGCGAAGCAGGCGGTTTAAAGCTTTCTCGTCCTCCTCGACGATATGATTTATGCGCAAATCTTGTATGTGCGATATCTTAAAAGGCGATCGAGGCCCAAGAAACCAGTCAACGTATAGGTCAAGGTTGCCTTCCGCGGCCAACTCTAAATCCAGGTGAGAAAGGTTACTCCGCTCCCGTGGTTCATCACGCTCTTGATCTCCTCGCGTCAAGAGCTCCTGAAGCTGCCACGGTGGCAAAATGACACAAGTTCAGGATAAACCCATTAGACTTTCAGCGTGACATGCAAGGCTCACAAAGTTGTCGGGACCTCCGAAGAGACCAATATACAACGTTAGGGACGTGAGCGACGGTAGCAGGAGTGCCCGTCGAAGCGATTGGCAGAGATCTACTGTCAAATAATCCATGCTCAGATCGCATAGGTGTATGTTCTGAAACTGCCACGACAGTAAAATGACACAAAGTCACGATAAACCCATTAGACTTTCAGCGTGACGTGCAGGGCTCACAAAGTTGTCGGGGCGTACATAGTCACCAATACGGAATATTAGGGACGTGAGCGAGGGTAGCAGGAGTACCAGTCGAAGCGATTGGCGGAGATCTACTGTCGAATGGTCCATTTCCAGTTCGGATAGGTGTATGCTTCGGAGCTTGCTGAGCTTGCGTATCACCGCCGCGGGGAGTGATTGAACCGCTTCTCTGGCCTGCCAAAAGACTGCACGCACGCGCACCTGCAGCTCTCGGGTGTAATTGGAAAGGTGAGGAGAATTGAGTAAAGCTTGAGCCAGTTTGTCGCAGCGATCCTCGTTCAGAACAAAAGTTACCCGCCTGAAAATGTGGCGCTGGCTCGAGGGAAGCCATGAACGGCAAACTAGGGAACACGCGAGTAAAGCATCACAGTCCTCATGGAGATTATCGGTAACATCATCGATAAGCTCCTGTGGTAGCCTACTGGCCCCCATGCTCGTGTATAGACTGCAGGAGTGACGATGGTGGGAGGATAATCGATAATGAGGGCTTGGTGCCGTCGCCGAAACAAATGACACGTTGTCAGGCGCCTCGTCCAAGACGTCACAGTGCGCTCGATCGCACCCGGCGTCAGAGGGTGGCAGATCAACCAGGATGTAGATGCGAGCTCGGCTTCACCTCCAGTGACAAGAGTTATATGATACCTGAAAGCCTGACCATTTGTCGGTTCCCAGTGATATGCTCGTCAAGTCTACACGTGATGTTATGGTCATTATGTAGAGTTAACTGAACGAGGGAGACGTACAAGAGGCGGAGCCAATTAATGAGCTTGATCACCTAGCTGGTGTTGGATGTTATGTGATCCGAGTTCATATCTCATATCCAAGTTTTGTCTGCGGTAACAATAGAAGGTCTATCCTCTAACCGTCACCATTGGACGCTTTTTGCTGAGAGACGAGCTATAGCTCAGCAGCAGCTGGTAAGCATGCCAAGTTCATCTGCTAGTCATTGCCTAATAAATGCATCCGAGTGACGTCACGCGTCAAGCAGCTTCTTGGAGAGATCTTGTCACTGCCAATTAAGTCATCGCGTGCAATCATATACTTGTCATAAAAGATGCTAGTAAGCCCATCACTACCACTACAACACAGCCCAAACATCCCACTGCCGCATATATGCTACCCCACGTCGCCTACCACAACAACCAAACCTATCCGAGCCGACACCCGTCCGCACGACACACCCTGACGACACGACCCTGATCCAGTACCCGCGGATCCACCCCAATCCGAGACGAAGCCCGAGCCCGAGGCGTACTGATCCACGGAGAGACTAGACGTTTAGCCACTCATTTGCATTCCTTCCATATTCCTTTCTATCTTTTCTAACTACACTCCACATTTCTGATACACATGACTATCTACATTCCCTCTCATTCGATAGACGACCCTCTTAGTTACCGCTGCATCCGGACCACCGTTCCCCGAGTCCAGACATCCGAGTCGACCCATACATCACTCCTCCGCTCTTCACACCGCAGCACATCCCATAGCTAGATAAATACCTCGGCTTGTACATCCAAAATCCCTAGTCAATTAGAACTCACCTTTCAAAGCTATTTGGAATCTTGCGACGCACAACCTTGTGCAGTTATCACTGAAGGGAATACACACATTGTGTTCTCCCTATCTATCTGTTTTTACAATCAGACTCGATTCGACTTCGAGTAGAAGTCTGAATCTTACTCTCAACCCATCCTATTACCAACAACTTTTAGTCTTTCACAATACTTTTACCTTAATTTCCACCTGGAGACACATCTGTACCATGGGAACACCCTTGACGCCCTGAGGAAGAAGCAAGCCTGCTGTTCACCACAGAATGACGCCGATCCTCAGCTTGAAGCCTCCGAAAAACACATCCAGTTTTTGATCCCTTGACAAATACCCAGAACTAGATGTGTTGCTGAACCTCAGGATGTTTATGATTGGAAACTGGTATATTATTCTTACTGCCAACGAGAACAACCCCCCTAGGCCTATAAAACGTCGAGCTCAGTGTTCTTCAATGTGCCGCTCTTTGAACTCAACGGCTCAACGGTGATATCAGAGCTCATGTGCCCAGGACACTTGGATCAAACTCAAGCTGTGCTCGGCGGCGGCAAAGGAAGGCATTTTTACTCGACTTGTCAGTTCACGGCAGGACCCTATCTTACTAATCTGCCCGTTGTGGAAGCAGACGAAAGACTGGAAGCTATTGTTGACGTGCTGGAGCATGTGAGTCGGTTGTGATCATGCAGTGTAACACTCCAACCACTGTTGTAGTAGTGCGGATGATGGCGGCTGTGCAGAGGGAGAATTAATGTGGGGTCGCTTTCTTTGATTCGACGGTGCTCCGGAAGATACGGAATACGCGAATACGCCCTCTCGAGTGCCTTCACATTTCGCCAACTCATTTGCTGTAGGGGGTATTCCCTACTCCACGGAAGCATTTTGCCTTTTATATCCACCAATATTCTTACAACATGTCAAAATCTGGGTAATGGAGAAGCAACGAAAGAGATTCATTGCCAAGACATCAGCAGCTATTTAGAGGCTCGTGCCTTCCAGTCCGGAGGTAGTACAGTCAAATTTAGGTCAGCAGAACGGAACTGAGTCCATCGCACCAAACATTCACATCCACACCTCGCTCTGCTAACAATGGAAACTCGTCAAAAATAATATCCTCGATCTCACTATACACCTCCAGGTCCGTGGAGCTCACCAAAAGGTCCAGGCCCAGCCCCTCCAGTTTCAGAAACTTTTTGGCAAGAATGCAGTCTACTTGGACCCAAACATCAGCTGAGCACACCTCCCTAAACGTGTCAATGTCAAAAATCATCACTTCAAGAAAGATCTGTTCTATTTTGTTAGAAGCGTGAATATTAGAAAGGAACCCTAGGAGCCAGGCCGGCCCGAGTGTCACTGCGGGTAATTTTCCAATACTGATATTGGTCAAAGTTAGGAAGCGAATATTCGAATTATGTTCCAGTTTGATGTCGAGTGTTAGCCCTGGGTCTAGAAATGCCAACCTATAAGTGAAACAAGTATATTTGATTTCAAACTCACCCAGCCGACATGGCACCCCAAATTCGACTTCTTTGAGTGAGCCGCCAATGGTGCGAAACAGGCGGTTTAAAGCTTTCTCGTCCTTCTTGTCGAGAAGACCTAGGCACAAATTCTGTATGTGTGATATCTCAAAAGGCGATTGAGGCCCAAGAAACCAGTCAACGTATAGGTCAAGGTTGCCTTCCGCGGCCAACTCTAAATCCAGGTGAGAAAGGTTACTCCGCTCCCGTGGTTCATCATCCTCTTGATTTCCTCGCGTCAAGAGGTGCTGAAGCTGCCACGACGGCAAAATGATACAAGTTCTCAGTAAACCCATTAGACTCTCAGCGTGATATGCAAAGCTCACTATGTGGGCGTCATTAGAGTAACCAAGACGGAATGTTAGGGACGTGAGCGAGGGTAGCAGGAGTACCCATCGAAGCGATTGGCGGAGATCTACTGTCAAATGATCCATTTCCAGTTCGGATAGGTGTATGCTCCGGAGCCTGTTGAGCTTGCGTATCACCGCCGCGGGGAGTGATTGATCTCTTTCTCTGGCCTGCCAAAAGTCTGCACGCACGCACACCTCCAGCTCTCGGATGTAATTGGCAAGATGAGGAGAATCGAGTAAAGCTTGAGCTAGTTTGTTGCAGCGATCCTCTTCCAGCACAAAAGTTACCGCCCTGAAAAGAAGGCGCTGGCTCGAGGGAAGCCATGAACGGCAAACCAGCGAACACGCGAGCAAAGCATCATAGTCCTCATGGAGATCATCGGTAATAGCATCGATCAGCTCTTGTGGTAGCCTACTGGCCCCCATGCTCGTGTATAGACTGCAGTAGCGAAGATGTAGGATAATCGATAGTGAGGGCTTTGTAGGGCACGGGGGCAAAGTCGTCGGGGGTTTGACACACGTTAGTAACACACCGTGTTATAAACACGGTGTTTCAAACATGTGTTTCAAACTGTGGCTGATATGACCGTGATTACAAAGATTGTGAGTTTTTTAGAATAGTATGTCTGGTACTTCAAAAACTCTAGGTGCACTGCCAGCTGCCTTCTTCATCACTGTTGGATCCTCTCCGACATTGACCAGTGGTGGCAAGGCCGGGTGCTCACTCAAATAGTCGCGAAGTTGCGTGACACCAATGTCGACCCCATCATCCACCTCTATATCCATGGCTTGCAGTCTCGCGTGCAGACTTTAGGTCAGAATTTTCCTCCTCCTCCTCCTCCTCATCTTCCCATAGCCCATCATCCACCTCCTTGTTTGTTCACCGCGCCGTCGACACTTCCTATGGCTTCTACCCAAACGCGAGAAAGACTCAGCGATAGCCAGAGATGAAGCTGCAGTTTGCGAAGGTACAGATCAAGCCTTTTAAGCTTGCTGTCGCGGCACTCGCGATCCATGGTGGGTGGGCAAGAGGACGCGTCTCGTGCAATTAGTGTAAATTGATACTAGAGCACATTCACTACCGACCAGGTGAAGCCTCCGGAAAGGGGCCGCTTACCAGGAAAGCGGCAAGGCCCGATCACCTGGAAAGGAAAAAGGGCTTGGAGGTCAGGGACAGACAACGGTCGCACACGACTGCAAAGGGGGTCAAAGCTCGGAGGAGGTTTTGGGTAAGGAGACGGTAAATCTAAAAATACATAAGGCCGGGGTTGTCGGTCTTATGTAAGCTGTGTTTGAAACACCAGTTGCAAGACCACCGGGGTTAGTCACACGTTATAAACCGTGTGACTAACGTGTGACTAACCCAAAGTTATAAACTCCGGACTTTGCCCCCGTGCCCTAGGGCTTTGGTACCGTCGTCGAAACAAATGACACGTGACACGTTGTCAGGTGACTTCGATCGCACCACGGTCGAGGGCGGCAGATAACCCAGAATGTAGATGCGAGCTCGGCTTCACCTCCAGTGGTTGGAGCTATATGATATCTGACGATTTGTGTCGATGTGACATCGCT